>JADRCD010221627.1:20185-30112 GCA_019843815.1 Montemys delectorum | reverse complement strand
CATCTATGGAGGTTAGATGTGGCAGAAGAGAGAGCTCCACAGTCCCAAGATACGTGGGCACCTACTTCAGTTAGTCAGGACAGCCTGCAGAGGTCCAAGACAACATCCATGTGCTAGAGAAAGATGGAGTTTTGGCCTTTGACTATTGTAAGCAGTAGAGTTGTTCCCCTGACTCTCTTTAACCATTAATCAGGAAACATTGGCTTCTCCTGGAAAGTCAGCAGCCCAAGATATTAGTGCACTGGAAGTACACGAGGTGGGATCTAGTGATGGGCTGTCAGCAGCTCCTAGCTTGGGCTCCAGAAGCTAAAGAGCAGAGTCACACCCCTCAAAGACAAGAGCTAGGTCTCAGAGTTTCTGTCTGGGGCCATCCTCTCTGCGGAGCTGGGTGGGGGTGTTAGAGCAGCCGACAGCAGGAAGGACGGCTACCTTTGGCTTTCTTCTCTGTGTCTTGGGGACTTGGAGAGGAGCCCTGTCCCTACAGGACAGTGGAAGAGCAGGGTGCCCACCACAGCTAAAGGGCTTCCCTGCCTTCTTTCCTCTGTGTCCTGCTTCAAAGCAGGGTTCAATCTCCGGCACTGAAAAAGAAGAAAAACAAAAGTTGGAAGAAACTTCCAGATAAAGATTGATAGTAAAAACAAGAGGATCTATTTTCATATAGCGTAATTCTAAATTAAACTGAATGCCGGGGGAAGTCCATAAAGGCTGCAGAGATCAACATTGCTTGGTCCAGGGGATATCAGCTCCTAGATCTTCTGGCAACCCACCCCTCTTGAGCCCACAAAGGACCAACGCACAGTGGGATTATACATAGTGTAAATTTATCCTTTTGAGTTGTATGCAAACAAAAAACAAAAAACAAAAACAAAAACAAAACAGCATGTTCTAGAGAAAATGGAGAGAGATCAGAGTCAGCTGTTTCCTGTCTCCAGTTAGACACAGCTATCAAAGGCTGGCTGCTCACCTATAGGGATCCACAGGGATCTTTAGCAACATTTTTTGATGCTAGAGTACAGGCCACCCAGCCCCTTCCCTTCACAAGCCATCCTGGCAGCTTACAGAGATCCTCTTCAGTCTCCATAGCACTCTGACTGGAGTGGCTGGTAGAATGAGCTCAAAAGAGAGTCACAGAGTGGTTGGTGGAGAAGTTAGGCCGGGAAATGCAAGTGACAGGAACCTTTCCCTGTATGTCACTTCCTCTACTGGCCTGGCTTTTACTTGGGGACTGGGCCTGGGGCACCTGCCACCCACTGTGGCAGTTTCCACTTCCAGGGCCCTTAGTATTGGCCTCTACTAACTCACGCCCTCAAGGCCATAGACTCTGTGATATGCATAGAGTTCCCCACAACTTCGATTTAGGAGGGACCCCTTCACAGCAGAAATGCTAAGCCCAAGGCAGAGGGCCAGGAGGTCAAAGGAGGCAGCCCCTTCCCTCCCCTCTCCCAGGATTAATTTTCTGCGCTTGGTTGGTTTTGGTTTTTGTTTGAAGGCAGCCTTACTATGCAGCCAAGGCTTGTCTCAAGCTTGTGGGTCCTCCCGGAGTCAGCCTCCTGAGTGCCAGATTCCAGGCACAGAGCCCTTTACTAGGCAGCAGAAGGTGAATCTTTCAAGGGCTGTTTTGGAAACTTCTTCTTATTCAAAGCAGAATTGGGCTTTTGGAGTTTTTCAGAGGCTGGATGAACATCCCGCCATCTGGAGCCCCTTCACTTCCCACAACACTCCCCACCTATAGACTGGAAATGTAGGAACCCACCTCCAGTACCAGGGGCATTGGCACCGGGGTGGATCACAGGACACATGGACTCTATACACCTGGTGCAAAAGCTCACTAGGCAGCTTCCCAGAGAGCCCAGATCCCTGTGGGGCAACCTCATCCTTGACACTGGCTTCTTCAAAGGGTGCAGCGGACTGGCCACCGTCTGACGCATCTGCTTGGCAAACCCCCTGGTAAAAAAAAAAAAAAAAAAAAAAAAAAAAAAAAACATTGCCATTAAACCCATCTGCACCGATAAGGAGACAGACTCAGGAAGGCCATGTCAGTCCCCCAAGGTCACGCGAATGATGCTGTGTTGCCTTTGCCCTTTCTTAAGTGCCCTTGAAGCCTGAGCGCCCTGTGATCAGGCGTGGAGGGCTCCAGGTGGGTCTAGGTTCCTGTATGGAAAACGGGTTCTGAGCCTAGGGTCCTCTCTGTTTCCAGTGCGTGGATAACATCCGCTGCAACGGGCTCATGATGAATGCCTTTGAAGAAAATTCCAAGGTCACCGTGCCTCAGATGATCAAGTAAGTGCCCTTAACCTGTCTGCACTCCGCTCAGAGACACTAAGACTTGGACAGGGCGGGTCCCTGGAACTGGGAAGATGCTGGGGTTTGTGATGGAGTTCATTTCGTGTTTTGAGTGGGTGTCTGTTTCAGTGGGTCCTTTAATGTTGCTTTTACACATGTTGAGGTTTCTGGGGGCTGGGGGCAGTTGTTATTGTCATTAGTAGTGGTGGTGGGTTTTGTTTGTTTTTGTTTTATTTTGTTGTATCTAAAGCATGCCAGACTCCCTTTGTTCACACTTGCCACCAAGATAAAGGCAAGCACCTGATAAACCTACTGTGTGCTGCTGTTACATATATTTACAGTGAAAAGTCACTCTGCACATTTAGAAATTAATGAAGAAAAACTCTCTTAATAATAGCGTGTTAACTAGTTCTGCTAATACACAAAAGGGAACAAGCTTTCAACACAATTTACCAGTCTGTATATGCCTTTGGTTTATTAATTCCAAATACACTATCATTCTTAAACTTCTTTAGGTCCCAATTACAGAGTTATACCTGGAACAATTTAAACAGAGACAGGAGACTACAAATCTGGCCACTTGGGCAGATGGGAGATTTAACACAGAGAAGATATTGCCACAGTTATTTCTCAAATACACTAGTGTTGTTCCCTTTGAAGAGTTGCTACCTGGGGCCAGGTGGCTGGCAGAACTATGTTTTATGGTGTACCAGGTCTTGGTGACAGTGGTCACCCTAAACTGCTCCTTGAGCTGCCTCTTAGAAGCATGGTCTTTGATATGGGAATGGGCCTAATGGCTAGTTGTAAAGTTGAGGGTATGTGGTGCTTTGAATATGCTTAGCCCAGGGAGTGCCACTATTTGGAGGTGTGGCCTTGATGAGGTGGATGTGGCCTTATTGGACGAAGTGTGTCACTGTGGGTGTGGGCTTTAAGACCTCTCATCCTAGCTGCCTGGAAACCAGCACCAATTAAATATTGTCCTTGTAAGATTTGCCCTGGTCATAATGTCTGTTCACAGCAGTAAAACCCTAAGACAGAAGTCGGGACCAGGGTCTGGGATATTACTGTGATAGGCCTGACCATGTTTTTGTCTGGAAGAATGTGGATTTGGAGACTGTGGATTTGAAAAGCAGAGGAATGCTTTAAGCGGGGCTTAATGGACCATCCCAGTAGGAATACGGAAGACTTTGTTACTGAGAGGGATTTGAACTGTGCAGACCTGGCCCAAGTGGTTTTAGTGTCAAAGAATTTCAGTGGATGGCCTAGAGACTGATTTTGTGATATTTTGGTGAAGAATGTGTCTACTCTTTTTTGCCCTTTTCTGAGGCTAAGGTAAAGAGATTTACATTAATTCCATTGACTAACGAAGTCTCAAGAAAGCCCAGCAGAGATTTTGTTCTCTGGTTTAGTCTTCTGAAGAGCATTTTATTGAAAAGGAGCAAGCTGAAAAAGGAAAAAAAAATATGAAATGTATGGTTAACAATAATATGGAGTCACCATGAAGTGAAATGGAGCTGAATCCTATGTTCAAGGAGATAACAGATTAAGGGAGTAGTGATATTGAGACAAAATCCCATCCAGCTAAACTTAGGTCCAAGCATGGTGGTACACATCTTTAATCCCAAGAGACAGAGGCAAGCAGATAGATGAGTTCAAGGCGAACCTAGAGTAGAGCAAGTTCCAAGTAAAGAAAAGCTTACATCCAGGTATGGTGGTGAATGCCTTAAACCTAGTACTCAGGAGACAAAGCCATGAAGATCTCTGAATTCAAGGTCAATCTATAGAACAAGTTCCAGGACAGCCATGCTTAGGCACTGAAGGAGTTGGAAACAAGAAAACTATTGATAATGTAATAGAACAAGGGGGCCATGTTCCATCCCCAGCAAACAGCAGAACTTGGCAGTTTCAGCCACATGGCTCTAGCTTTAGAGTCAAGAATAGAAGGGACTACTGGGACAATTGATGCTGGTTAGCTGGAGCTAAGAAATTAACAGTGATTAAGAAGAGACCAGCATCATTAAGGTGAAATCTGGCAACTGTTTTCTGAGAGCACAAAGAAGCTGTGTTCCAGAGATAGCCAAGGTTGTATCTCATGCTGCACCTGGACTTGGTAATGTGTAAGAATCACCCAGGTGGTACTGGTTTTGAAGGCATGAAGCACAGCTGAAGCTTAGCACTGTGAGAGGCCAGGAAAGGTCATTGGTGCAGGTGCAGCCTCAGTTGCAGTTGACAACCCAGGACTGAAAGTGTCATACAAAGAAGTTGAGGCTTCATACCATGAAGAGAGCCTATGAGAGATTATTGGTGGATCCTAGTTGCAGCAGAAGACCCCCAGCGTATTTGCAAATGCCAGTACCATAGGATGATCACCAAGAACTTGTAGTAAACTTCTTTGACAGATCACAAGCAACAGTGTAGCGGAATCAACAAGAGCCCAGAGTGCTACAGAGGGCAGAGCTGGAGAAGTGACACCAGCCCTAAAGATCGTGTGTAGATATCAGACATTGGAACAAGAAGTAGCATTGAAGTTGCCTTGGGGATCCCACAATGTTGGAGATGCTAGAGCCATAGACTAGATAGAAAGATGCTAACAGGGAGTGAAATCGATACTCCCTGTTGGAATTAGAGAAAGAAATGTGTTGCACCCACAAAGATAAAAAGGAGTTGGAGAACAGAAGACTGCTTTGACATCAGACATGGATTTGCAGAGTGTGGAATTTGCCCAGCTGATTTCCTATCTTGTTTTTGTGATTGGATGAATCTCAGAAGAGACTTTGAACTTTTGACTTTTAACATTATTGAGTCTGCCATAGACTATGGGACTTTTGAAATTAGACAAAATGTATTTTGTATTATGCTATATTTAGGTATGACCCCTATAGACTCATGTGTTTGAACACGTTAATGGGGGCCAGGGAGTGGAATGTAGTGATTTGAATATGCTTTGCCCAGGGAGTGGAGCTATTCTCTGGAAGTGTGGCCTTCTTAGAGGAAGTGTGTCAATGTGGGTGTGGGTTTTAAGACCCTCCTCCCAGCCGCCTGGCAGCCAGTCTTCACCTAGTGGCCTTCAGATGAAGATGTAGAACTTTCAGCTTCTCCTGTACCATGCCTTCCTGGGTGCTGCCATGCTCCCACCCTGTTAATAATGGACTGAACCTCTGAACCTGTAAGCCAGCCCCAATTAAATGTTGTCCTTATAAGAGTTGCTTTGGGCTGGAGAGATTGCTCAGCGGTTAAGAGCACTGACTGTTCTTCCAAAGGTCCTGAGTTCAAATCCAGCAACCACATGGTGGCTCACAACCACCCTTAATGAGATCTGATGCCCTCTTCTGGTACGTCTGAAGACAGCTACAGTGTACTTAATGTATAATAATAAATAAATCTTTAAAACAACAACAACAACAAAAAAAAAAAGAGTTGCTTTGGTCATGGTGCCTGTTCATAGCAGTAAAACCCTAAGACAGGGTGTCTTCTTTGCCATGGGAATGGAGGGCAATCCTGGTGAAAAAAAACATTGACAGGTGTTTTCCCATCATGCTAAACTTGAACTATCTCTAGCAAGCCTGGTTAGTATACCACTTACCTTTGGGGTGTTTTGGGAGGTACTGCTCCCTTAGTTAGCTAAATTTTACTTTAGCTAACTTAATGTCTCCTAAGAAAGTTTAATGAGTAAATCCTTTATAACATCAATTTTATTACTTCAAGTTTCTCCTGTATCACTAGGAGTCAGCAGAGACAGCTTCAGGTGCACCAAGTCCCTTAAACTTCCTTGACAGTGTTCAGGTGTCATTCCCCTCTCCTCCACATCACTGATCACACAGTGGTGGTGGCAATGGGGGCCACAGGAAGAGCTAGTCAATGAATCAAAGGTACACAATGAAATGCCACTATGGCAGTAGAGTGGGTGCCATAAGACAGTTTATATGGCACTAGGATGGTACATAGGGACTAACTCACTTGGCACAGCTGAACAAGGCTTCCTTGAAAAGGGAACACAGAACTAGTATCTAAGGCCAGTTGCAGTTTGCTAAAATAGAAAGGCATTCTGGGAATGTGTGAGTGTTTGCTCAGAGTCAGGACAGTGCTGTGTGTTTGAGAGATGATGAATAGTCCTATGGGCTTGCAGAGTTATGGACTTAGAGTGCCATGTAGGTTGTGACCCAGTGAACTGTGGTCTTCAGGTACCTGATCAGACCAATTATCCCTTAGACCTTGGAGCAGACAGGCTTACTGACCAAATTAAGATGTTTCACCATAGTGCTTGGTGAGTCAATTTGAAACTTGGAGTTAGAAGCAAGTTTGGGAGTAGAGAAATGGAACAGTAGGTTAGGATGGCTTATGGTCAGTGTCCTGAGTCCCAGTTACACAGTGCTCTCCTGCCCTATCTTCTCCCCTCCTCCCATGTTGTGCCAATCTTCCTAGCTGCATAGGCCAGAGTGAAAGTTAGATGAGCAGGCCAAAACTATAAAAGGTACTTAGGTCTGTGGTACATACACACTCGCCCTCTCTGAGATGGAAGAAGGCACACATGCTTGACCGTAGCTGAGCATGTCAGTTGGCCTAACCAGCCACTGTGATATTATCTGCATGTATGTTTCATCAGTGGATGTCTTGCTCAAAACTTTGTAAATATTGAACATCCTGTGTGCCTCATGTATATTAAGGGCACCATGAATATTTGGTACCCCTGTAGTCCATGGATCCTTCCCCTCATTCAACATACAGATGCTGTAGTTTGTGTGTCTGTGTGCTATGTCTCACAAGCTATTCCTATACTTAATTTCACTTCTCATTTCTCTGAGCTTTTTATAGCCCAGTCAGACCTTATTAACTAACACAGCAATCTACATCTTGTGGCGAAAGATGGGACGGGTGAGACATGTGGGATTCAGTTAACAATGCTGTGTCTGGCAAGCTGTTGGGTTTTATTCTGTAAGTGGTAAGGTTGTACCCAAAGGGTATCAGCCCCACGCCGTTGGTGACCACTCTGATAGAGCCCTAGGGAGCATTGGTATCAGCTGAAAAATGGTAAGGGGTGGAGCTGTGGACTTGGCCAGCAGGTTTCTAAAATGTTCCTTGTCCCTACAGGGACACTGCTTTAGATGAAGGCCTTACTTGTGTTTCTGAGATGATCTCTTTTGAGATGTCATTCTTTCTGTAGGCCCTGTGGTTTATTCTACAAACTTTGGGTTGGGCCCGTGTCTTAGTCAGGGTTTGTATTCCTGCACAAAACATCATGACCAAGATGCAAGCTGGGGGTGGGGTGGGGGAAGGGTTTATTCAGTTTACACTTCCACATTGCTGTTCATCACAAAAGGAAGTCAGGAAGACAGAGCAGGAACCTGGAGGCAGGCAGGAGCTGATGGAGGGGTGCTGCTCACTGGATTGCTTCCCCTGGCTTGCTCAGCTCGATTCCTTATAGAACCCAGGACTACCAGGCAAGGGATGACCCCACCCACCATGGGCTGGACACTCTCGCCGTTGATTACTAATTGAGAAAATGCCTTACAGCTGAATCTTACGGAGGCATTTCCTCGGAGCAAGGCTCCTTTTTCTGTGATAACTCCAGCTTCTGTCAAGTTGACATACAAAACCAGCCAGTACAGCCCACTTATCCAACTTCCCCTCTGGTCTGTGCAGCAGAGAAGACTGATGCAGCTAGAGAGAAGCATGGCAGGGGGCCAAGACTCAGATAATAAGGAGCTGTCCCTTGTCCACACATGACCCTAATCTGCTGCTCTGTTTCTCTACCTCCTGCATTCACCCTCCTGCTCCTTGGAGGCTCTGGGGAAAATATCAATACTTACTGATATTTCAAATCCCAACATATCTAGAGAAAGTACTTGGGAGTTGAACATAAGGCCCCACACATGTTTGGCAAGTGCTCTACCACCCAGTTGTACCACCAACCCCACCCCCCAACACACACACACACACACACACACACACACACACACACACACAAATGCCTTAGAAGTGGTACAGTACAAATGGGAATAAGCCCATGTGCTCAGTTCCTCAGAGCTCTGTCTGTACCCTTGAGTGGGAGACACCCTCTGCAGAGCCAGGGAATTCAGAGCCACTTTACAGCTCTCTGTGTTCCATGTACCATGCTAGGCCTCTCAAATTGGTACACTCATTCCACTCTCAAGAAAGTTCTTTAAAGGGCCTTATTTCCAGGTCACAGATGAGGAGACTAAGAATAGAAGACTTGGTATTATCCAGGAAACCAGGATAGAGCTGGCATCAAGGGATGTCCCCCACATTTGTGATTTAAATATAAAGTACCCCCCACTAGTTCAAGTGTTCCAATACTTCGTATCCCACTGCTGACACGATTCTGGGAAGCCGTGGAGGCTTTAGAAGGCTGAGCCCAGTTGGAGGAAGTGAATCTCTAGAGGGCAAAAGGGCTTGAGAGTTATAACCATACCCTGCTTCTGGATTCATCAAGATGTAAGCTAGCCACATCATGCCCATGGCACTGCCTGGCCACTGCCCTGTGGTGGCCTGCCTGAATAAACCTTCCTCTCTGAAGTTACTCCTGTCTGGTATTCTGTCACAGCTATGAGAAGAGTAACCATTACAGGTGTAAATCCTGTTCTCTACTCAGTAGTCAGGACATTCTGAACTGTTTCCTTAGGTGTTTTTTGCTCTGGGGGGGGGTCATTATGATAAAAATTTCAAGCTTATTCTTTTGATAAGAGCATATATTTATTTGTTGATTTATGTGCTCTGCTGGTAACATCTGACCAGAAACACAAAAGGTCTAAGATAGCTACTATCTGCAAGTAAAAACAAGTAGAAAATAGAGACATCAATGTACAAGGAATACAGGCCGGCACAAGGAAGAGAGGAAAATCAAGTGAATCAAGCCTTTCACTCTGAGACTTTCAGTTATCAAAAATAAAAAAGTCAAAACGTGATTACAAAGATTTACAATGTCCAGCAAACAAAACAACAAAACACACTTCAGAGTCATTTCTAAAGCTTAATTATAATTATACCCCAAGCTGTTGCCATTAACTGAGTCTGCCATTAACTGGCTCAGCTGCCAGTTAGGACTGCATGATAGAATGGCTTCGGGGGCTGTTGATTCCCATCAAGCCCAGAAGACACTATTAATCTTGAGTTCACAGTTTAGATACTGAGCTCCATCTTCAGTTCCTTAGGCCTCTGTGAACTGGGTAACTGACTCCTCTCCTCACATCCTGGCAGCCCAGAGAAGAGTGAGACGTGATGGTGGATCCAGTTTTAGAACGTATTAGAAAAGACCATAGGTAGGTCTTGCTTGGGACAGGGTCCCACCCTTGCAATGATCACCTTAGCAAGAAGAAGAGACTTCAGTAAGTCCTTCAGTAAAACTTCGGGGTGAACTGACAGGCCCTGAGGTCTTCTTTTCCTATGAGGGAGTTAAAATCGATCCCATCCACTGCCAAGTAAAGGCTTGCCCTGATGCTTAAGGAGTAGCCAAGATGAAGAGCACAGTGACCTATGCTACAAACACTAGGGAGATAGAAGAGAATAAACTCATGAGTTGCCCATCTATGTTGGCAAGCAAGTTAGAAGTTTATGAGAGGCTTTGCAGAGCCAACTTTATCAATAATAGCTTCTGGAAGCTATCAGAAGAGAGTCTCACTAGGGCTG
>JADRCD010221627.1:6591-17285 GCA_019843815.1 Montemys delectorum | reverse complement strand
TCCTCCTCCTCCTCCTCCTCCTCCTCCTCCTCCTCCTCCTCCTCTTCTTCTTCTTCTTCTTCTTCTTCTTCTTCTTCTTCTTCTTCTTCTTCTTCTTCTTCCTCTTCTTCTTCTCCTTCTCCTCCTCCTCACCCTTCTTTTATACTCTTTCACAACTGAGATTTTATTGGTTGAGGCACAGAGTACACAGACATTCCATTTCTTATCACACATACCCAAACTCTGGAGAGCCATATATTGTGTTCACGTACCCAAACTCTGAAGAGTCACATTGTGTTCACGTACACAAATGAAGAGCTATGGATTGTTTTTCTTTGAACTTATTCCAATGATATTCCAGCCCCATCTTGGGAAGTTTCCTTAAGAGCTCTCATAACAACCAAATGCTCATAACCCTCGGTTCCACCAACTCACAATTTTATGCCACACATAGAACTTACTCAAAATTTCCCTCTTTCACAGTATATTTCACAACTGTTAGGAAAATGGACTGCCACGACCACAGATGTCACAGTTCTGACAGGGCAAGGACCAAGACTGGCTTTCTTAGGAAATGGTTCTACTAGAAACACAGCGCAAGATATAACTGGAAATATTCCAGATACGAATGCATGACTGAGACTCCAAATTGCCATTTAGTGTGCTTTGTGTTGTAAGATATAAAACTAGCCTCCTTTACGGAATGTTATGGTAACCCCGAGACAGTCACAGCCTCTCCTGGTTCAGTATCCTGCTATTTTCCGGTTTTACCAAAATAAACAACCAGCAAATGATTTAACTTCTTTAAACACACACACACATTTACACTTAAAAATTGGGATAAGGTGGGAGATTCCCTCACCTTGTAAAAACGTTTCTAGAGCTATCAAAAAACTCACATTTACAAAATAGTTGATAAAAAATGTTCCTCTGGATTGTACAAGAAGGGAGGCATGAACCACTAACAGACGTGATGATAGATGTTTAGTCAGACTTGGCTTCTTTCTCTTCTTCAGAGGCTAGACTCTGGTTTTCCAGTCTCTCCATTTTCTACAGGCAGATCTGTAGTTTGCTGGTCAGCCGTGTCAGCCTGTTTGCCCTTCCCTCCCCTCTTCCCTTTTGTCTGCACGTTTTTTGTCTGATGCTTCATCCTTCATGTCCACCTTGGCAGGGGCAGGCTTGGTCAATGACAGCCTTGCAGAGTGGCACTAGGGCTCCCCCTTCACCACTCCGTCCACGCTAACCTCCCTCTTAAGCATCATAGTGGCACAGGGTGGGTGCTGTATCTGTCATGGAGCTGCACTGCCTAGCCATCACCACACAAACTCAACTAAGCTTCTTTTATCCATCCCTTAGTCCCCAAGCTTTGGTCACGGAAGCCAAGGGATATTCATTATTCTCTGTTCCCTAAAACTCTTTGGGAAACTTAGGGCTCACCCTTTACAGAAAGAAGGAAAAATACAAGGGAGAGAGATACAAAAAGATACCCCTGCTCTAGGTATACCTGTCATACTTTGAAGAGCCCTTTATGGTATGTTCAAGATACATCCTCCAGTGGACAGAATCCTTAAGCTACCTTGGCTCCCAGAACATCTTTCATACCTACATCACCAAAGTTCTCCAATGGTAAGCTGGAGTCCAAAAAGGCCAAGAGACTTTCCACAAGGCCCTTACAAGTCCATGGCTGAGGTACCTTAAATGCAGGCCTGACCTCAGGATTGCTAAAGCACTAACTACACTTCTACCTGCTCCAAAGCCAGTAGACACGTGAAACTCCTCAGGTGCTATGGCAGAGACATGGGTTTAGAGTCAGAGACATCAGATGAGTCACTGCCTTTCCCTAAGCCTCTGCCTCCTCATGCTCAAAGCACACCACTGTAAAGACAAGGGCAGACCATACAGGTTAGTAGCCTCATATGTAGGTGGATGTGTATAGCTACTGTAGTCAGTAACCATAGTGCCTAAGAAAGGAGGCAGAGATAGGAGCATCAGATAGAACCACGCCCACCACTTAGACACCTAACCTCATGGGGATAGACATTTGTCCCCAAGCCCTTGAATCACAACCATGTGCAGGGACCTACCCTGGCCTTCAAAGATCATTCACTGTCAGCCACTGTGAGCCAAGTGGGCAAGGCTATACTCACAACTTTTTCTCCCTCTTCCTCCCCTCCCCAAAGGTCCCTGGAACTCCTGTTTTCCAGCAGCCACAACACCAAGCTTCTGTACGGAGATACCCCCAAGTCTCCTCGTGGTAGTCGCAAGTTCTCCTCACCACCACCCTTGGCCATCGGGACATCGTCCCCAAGCCGCCGTCGGAAGCTGTCTCTCAACATCCCCATCATCACAGGTGGAAAGGCACTGGAACTGGCTTCGCTCGGGTGCAGCTCTGATGGCTACACCAACATACACTCACCGATATCTCCCTTCGGCAAAACCACACTGGACACCGGCAAGCTCTGTGTAGCCAGCAGCTTACCCAAGACTCCGGAGGAGATTGAGACGCCTACCCCAGGTCCAGAGAAGCCTAGGGAGCTATCAGCCTTCAAGAAGCAGAGTAAGTGGATGTATGCGCAGAACCACCCTATTAGCACATATCACTGTGAGTCTTGACTGGGCTGGGCTTACAAAGCCTCTGTTATACAGGATATCAGCAGTACAGACTGGAGAGGGGATAGGTTGCCAAGGTGAAGCTGTCACACGCTCCCAGGATATCATCATACCTCAGATGAATCTCAGCTGAAGTTCTCAGATTTGTACCTTCCTTTTCCCTACCACTGTAGCATCCTACATCCCTGTATTCAGATCATCTCATTACCCCCTTCTTCCCCACAGGATTCACACTGTAGCTTGGGGACCAGACCAAACACTGAACAGTGGAGACCTGGTTCATGTTACATTTGAAAGGTGCTAGAAGAGCACAGATGATATGCTGGGGCCGCCATTGAAAGAGCCAGAGGCAGCTTCCTAGTGGATCCAATAATTTGATGCTCCCCAATAGAAAGGGAGAACCAATAGAAAGGGAATGTATTCCATTTTCATAATGGAGAATAAGGAAGGCATTGTATGCTCTAGGAACAGCTCGGCACATCTGGCACACCAAAGATGGTGGCAGTGGCCCAAGATCAGCCTTTCTATCTTCAGCTTCTCTGACCATTCTGGAAGGATTCCATTGGGTTCTGTGTTATCTCAGATCAGGAAATACTCTAGGAATTACCTGCATAGTCTTGCTGTGTTTGTCTGTATATGTGTGTATCTGCGATTGTGTGTCTGTCTATCTGTCTGTGTTTGTCTTTCTGTGTGTGTTTGTGTGTGCATTTCTGTGTGTTTGTGTGTGTCTATGTATGTTTGTGTATATATCTATATGTCTGTCTGTCTGTGTCTGTATGTGTGTGTGTCTGTGTATGTGCTCCAAGAAGATGGCTCCATTGGCAAAGTGCTTGCCACATGAGCGTGAGGACCTAAGTTCAATATTTACCTACATTAGAAAGCCTGGCTCAGAGGCACACCCCTGTAATTCCAAGTGCTAAGAAGGCAGAGGCATGAGGCTCCCTGGGGCTCATTTGACAGGTACCCTTACTGAATTAGTAAGCTCCAGATTCAGTGAGTGACTCTGTCTCAAAAAAATAAATAAATAAATAAATAAATAAATAAATAAATAAATAACTGGACTACAATTAAGAAAGGTACTTGAGCCGGGCAGTGGTGACACACGCCTTTAATCCCAGCACTTGGGAGGCAGAGGCAGGTGGATTTCTGAGTTTGAGATCAGCCTGGTCTACAGAGTGAGTTCAAGGACAGCCAGGGCTACACAGAGAAAACCTGTTTCAAAAAAACCAAAAAAAAAAAAAAAAAAGAAAAAGAAAGAAAGAAAGAAAGATACTTGATGTCAACTTCTAGCTTACACACACACACACACACACACATGCACAATTTTTTATTGAAAACCCATTGTACAAAGAGTATGTAGGGCCCTGACTTTCCCATGATTAGGAGACTAATGTTTATTTCAGATCAGAAGCAAGGGATGAGATATAAAACAGGACTATCCTTGGCAAATCAGACAAGTGGCTACTCAAGATATCTCATGACAAACATCAATGCCTTACTACTCAGTGTGGCCCAGAGCCCAGCCACGTGTGCGTCACCAGAAGCTTGTCGGAAATGCAGACAGTTGGGATGGAAATGTAGCTCAGTTGATAAGAGTGCTTGCCTAGTTCCAATCCCTAACCCAGAAGCTATCTCCAACTGATAACCACTTGCAAAGGAAACATTAATTTTTCCTAAGAGAGTCTCACTGGGTATACAAACCATGCTTAAGGATAGGCCCACGGCCAGAAGTAAATGGCCAATACAAATGAACTCAATGGCATCCTGGGAGTTTCCAGTTTTGTGATCCTATGGGATTTCTGTGTGTTCAAATGTGTTGACTTTTGTCGACCTATGCAGATCTATCTGAGAGACTTGGGGTTTGAGGACCTTAAACAATGGGGCAGACTACAGTCTGATGCTGTAGACAACTTTACGTCAGCTTCAGTGTACTTTTATACACAACTGTAACAAAAAGAGCAATGATCCAAGGAAGGCTGCTTGGGTTCAGAAAGCATGATCAGAAGAACATGGGAATAAGCATCAGGAAGCACACGACTAGATACGAACAGAGCAGAGATCTCTCAGGACAGACCTGTGCAAACAGAATTGCCAGGCAAGTACTATAGATTATATCTGGGGGAGCATGAAAGCAAGGCAGAAGGCCGTCTCCAGACTCAGGGCACCCTGAGGACAGCACTCAGCATCTCCTCTCACCAGACTGGGTTCTACAGCTATGTCCTGACATCCAACAAAAATAAGCACGTCTTATACACTGAATGTAAACGTTTGTCCCAGGCGGCACACAATCACATACTAGAACAATTCAGAGAACAAAATGCACTTGAGGTAAGAGGCCCCTGCCCCTGCCCCTGCCCCACCCTGCCCCCGCCCCGGCCCCCCCCCCGCCCCCACTCCCCTTTGGAGCCTCCCTCACAGTTCCCCCAAGGCATTGTTTACCATGAAATTATCCCTTTGGACCATGTTCTGACAGAACATGTGTTTCTAAGTCTGTATGTATCTCTTGTGGTTTTTCTTTGTCCTTTATTTTTTTTTTCTGATTTTTTTTTTCCTGTTCTGTTTTTTTTTCCTGTTCTGTATGTTGTGAAAAACATACATTTTCAGTTAGAAAGAGAGAGTGTGTGCTTGCCTGGTACAAAGCCCTAGCACCACATAAAATCTAATGTGGTTGGTACATGCATGTAATCCCAGAATTTAGAAGGTAGGTGCAAGAGAACCAGAAGTTCAAGATCATCCTTAGCTACGTAGCAAGCTCAAGGCTAGCTAGCCTAGGCTACATGAGAGAACCTGATTCAAAAAAAAAAAAAAATACAGGAAAGAAAGAAAGACTTTTCCACATAGACGGGAGCTGTATTACAACCTTTCCCTTTCCTCTACCACTAATGACTGAACCCAAGACTGTAAGCATGCTAGACTAGGCAAGCACTGGACCCCTCGGCTACAGCTCCAGGCTCCACGACCTGCATTCTGACAAGAATCTAGGTGTGCCCATTACCTTTTTAAAAGTCCTGGTAAAGGAAGAGCCATCTTGGAGGTCCACGACATCTATAAGCATGCGAAAGGTTCTGAGAAAGCCCGTGGTGATTAAGCTGTTGAACATCCAGGGTACCAGGCCCTTGTTACTTAGTCTGCTCTGCTTTAAGGAATGATAGGCATGAGGCTTCCCATCAATGAACAGTTGAGAAGAGTGTGAGTCTTTCTATTCCCCCAGGCTCTGACGTCTTGAAAGAAGAACCTGATAATGACCAGAACCAAAGTGGTGAAGACGATACAGAAGTATCGCCAGTTAAATCGCCACCGACACCGAAACCGTTCCTTAACAGAACCATTACAGGTAAGTTCCCCAGTGTGGCGCTAAAGGTGATTGATTGTCCAGGAGGGAAGAGGCATGTTAGTGTTGCCATTTTTTTATGAGCGGCCCCTAAGGCTAGTGACGAGTCTATTTTATATCCCCCAGAGATGTAAGGGATATGGGCGCTGGGACATTGGCTGGGTCGGCCCTGATCTTCAACTTGTGAAGTCACTCCAACTTCAGGCAGGACTGCATTGTCTAACCAGTGGCCCAGCAGCTGGGGCTCTCACACAGGAGAGAGCTCATGTCAGAAATGATTCCTGGAATCTCATGGGTCAGGCTTTGTGGCGGGCTCTGTCTTTCAATGTTCATGAAGAGAACCTGGGTTGTTCTTATCTTTAAATAAGGAGAACAAGCTGGGGAGTTCATTGGTTGAGCGCTCTCCTGACCTGCTTAAGGTTCTGTCCCTCCCATCATAGGCGGGGCTAAGACTCTAGAAGATAGTGGTTCTGCCCACTCACATTTCAGACTCACAATACTGCAGGATTCTTGAACAGTCTACCTAGTCTCTGGTCCCCGTAAACACTACTGAACCCCAAGGAGGGCTATGGGACATCCAAGGATCAGAGAGGATTCAGGGGCCCTCAGCTATCAGGACAATCTGTCTGCCTCCCAAAGATGGAAACGTGCCATTCATTTTCAAGTTCTTGCTCCATCTTCATGGGGGAGCCCAAATCCCAGAATCCCCTGCTGCTACACCTGGAAAGAAACCCAGTAAGAAGCAAAGCTGCTCAGCTTTAGCGAAAAGGTACCTGAGCACCCTGTAGCCCCTCCTGGCTTCTCAGACATAGCAGTAGATCTCAGAGAGCCCATTTTCAGAAGTGAGCTTTGAGACCCAGCTATGAGGGATGCCTGTAATCCCAGCACTTGAAATACTTGAGAGCCCCAGACAGGGGAATGAAGGTGCCAAGCCAGCCTGGGCTATAGAGAGAGTTCAGGACAGCCTTGGAAACTTACTGAGAGCTGTCTTCAACAGACAGAGAGTGGAGGGAGAGAGGGATGAGATACTGTCTCAGAGAGAGAATGGAGAAAGAGAGAGAGAGAGAGAGAGAGAGAGAGAGAGAGAGAGAGAGAGAGTTGATCTCAGAGAGAAGGGAGAGAGACATCTCAGAGTAAGAAAGGAAAGGGGATGAAAAAGAAAAAGAATAGCTCTGAGTTTTTAAAGCAAGACCAGTTGTCCCTCATGCTTCAAGGAGTGCGACTTTACTGTGATGATGTAGGTTGCCTTCCGTACTCCTATGAAATGAAGCAAAGGCTTCTGAGAGTTGACTATTTGTCATCATTATTACCGTAAGTAGGTCTCCTTGTTCATAGAGCCTTTTGTACGTTCTTCTGTGATCTCCTTTGTATATCCACTTTGGATGTATCCTTACTGTCCTAAGGAGATTCCCGATGCTCCAAAGTTGAAGGAATGCACCCATGGTCGCACAGCCAGTACCTCAATCCCACCATGCCCATAACCCTATCAATAGGAATTGTGAACGTCAGACTTTGAGTGGACTGTGTGTCAGATCCTAGTACAATGAAAGCACAACATAGCCCACGATGCTTGTCTCAAGCAGGTCTAGGCTCAACACAGGTGAATCCCAGTCTTCTAAGCAGCAAAGGATTAGATAAGCCTGTATGGCCTGGGACAGTCCTAGGAATATTGTGGCATGACTCTTATAGGGAACACGCACACGCACACACACACACACACACACACACACACACACACACAGCCCGTTGAACCCCTTTCCTGTCCTGAGCTTTTGAGACTGGGCTGTTCTCCTGCTGCTTGAATATCTGCCAGCCTAACAGGACTGGAGAATGGCTGAGGATCAGTTCTCTCCTTTCTACAGAGTTTCCATTCTTTAACTACAACTACACCATGGTGACCACATGTCGTGATCTGGTGGACAATAGCCGCACCCCTCTCTCAGCTACTTCTGCCTTTGCCATAGCGACTGCAGGAGCCAACGAAGGCCCCTCCAACAAGGAGGTGTTTCGAAGAATGTCTTTGGCCAACACAGGTGCGTGGATATCTCTTCTTACGGGTACTCCCCTTTTCCATGGTCCTGTGCCAGGAGTCACAGCCAAAGGCATGGGACCTGCCCTTCCTCAGGTGTTTGACACACATTGAGGAGGCCACATACACTGCCTCTGGAGAGCTCCCTGCTCTAGCAAGCTATCCTCACTCACTGGACATGAAGTCTTGCTTTCTGTTATTTACCCTGTTGACCATTCCTCTTATGGAGGCTGAGATGGGGCCCTTCATTCTGAACTAGCTAGGCTCTGCACATCAAGACCTGCAGCCAGGGCAACTGTGTGTTTAGGATACACCCTTCCTTTCCACTTTCCATCATCAATAGAATAAAGTCTGAGCTATGCTGCTCATCAACCCCTTAAAGGGCAGCCTTAGCTTATCCACCACACACACATATGTGCGCACCCCTAGATTTACCCTCCCCTCCATCTACTTTGAACTGCTGCTACTCACTCTTCTTGTAGACCCTACCAGTGCTGTGTTGTCATCTTTGAGTTCCCTTCTCCCTACCAACTCCCATTTGGTCCTTGGCTAAATTCTACTCCTAGCCAAGAATATCAACCAAGAGAGCTCTCGGCATCCTTCCTCCCATTGCTTACTTCCACAGCAACAGTTGCACTCCAAAGGCTGGAAGGGGGTTCCTGGAGAGCTCTGGTCTTGGGTACCCTGTATAATCTTGTTGGGGGAAGCTTCCTGAACCTTCTAGATGGAGCAGGTGTGGCACAGGTTGGGTGTTGAGGAACTGTAACACCGAGGTTTCATGGCTTCTCATTTGAGTCTGAACACAGTGTTTCCCTCCAAGGCCTTTAGATGAATCATGCCAGCTAAGAAAGCTCAATTTCCTGTCCTTTTCTTTCTCTACCATTTGCACCATCAGGCTTTTCCTCTGAACAGAGAAATATCGACAAGGAGTTTGTGATCCGCAGAGCTGCCACCAATCGTGTGCTGAACGTGCTCCGCCACTGGGTCACCAAGCACACCCAGGTGGGTGGGACTCCGTTCCAGAAACAGTGACCTTCCAGTGGCAGTAGGTGATAGCAGACAGTGGGTCAGTGGGAGAAAAAGAACTCCATTTTCCCAGGAGGACCTGCTCAAGCTCCCCAGGGAGGAAAAGCAAGGATAGTCAAGAAGACAAGGCGCCTGTCTGGCCACTTGTCTACACCTAGAGTATGGGTAGGTTTGAGCCTCCTTGACTTAGGGGTACAACAACTGAGAGATGATCTTGGTCTTGTCCCAGTACCCTTGGCCTAGGACATTTGAAGCCCTACTTGTGGCCTTCCAGGAAACAGTGACAAGATAAGAAAAGTAGAGCAGCCACCGTGGGCAGAAATAGAAACTCTGTCCTGCCGCCTGGCCCTAAAGTACTGCCGAGAACTTTGTAGCTACAGCCAGAGTTTCATGCCCATCTTCCCACAGGACTTTGATACTGACGAAACGCTCAAATACAAGGTGATCTGCTTCCTGGAGGAGGTCATGCATGACCCAGACCTTCTGACCCAAGAGCGAAAGGCAGCAGCCAACATCATCAGGTAAGAGGATAACCTTCTGGGACAGGGCCCTGCCCTGTGCCTCCATAGTAGCCTGCCTGGGCAGGAGATGTATTAGGGTAGATATAAGCCCCCAGAAATCTGGGAGCCATGTACCGTACTCTGCAGCCAAGCTTGGAGTGAGTGCTGTATGGACTTCCTGCTCTCTCTTCTTTCCACCTCTCACCAGACCTTGATGTAGCTAAGGACATAGCTCAGTTGGTATAATTCTTGCTCTACCACATAAACTGAGTGTGGCAGTGCATGTCTGTGATTCCATCTCTCAAGTTGTAATCCCAGTACTTGGGAGGCAGAATGATGAGAAGTTCAGAATCATCCTTGGCTCCATAGTAAAGCCTTCCTGGACCACATGAGACCTTGTTGGGGCTGGGCATGGGGACTGTACCACTTCTCCAAGTATGTCAATGGCTGCTAATACCTGTCCAGAGTATGCTATCCAATGTGATAGGTACTACCTACATACAACTATATAAATCTCAGTGCACTAAAATTGAATACAATAAGATTTATCTCTCAGTTCCTAGAACTTTAGTTGACTTGAGGCCCTATCTTAGCCTGGGCCATCCCCTCTCCTCACTATAGAGGTTCTATTGGACAGTGTTCATAGGCATTCAAGGAATGTCTATTGGTTTGAACTCAGTTAAGTTGTTTGTGCCTCAGACCTGTGCTGTACCTGACTCCTAGCCTGCCTCTCTAGCAGAGGTCAGGGTTCACATAGTCCCAAAGCCAAGCTACCTCAGCCACTGTGACTCATTATTGACCAGAGTAAGGCCCTTAACCAAACCTCATTTTCTCCTCTGTAAAATGGGTGAACAATGTTGGCTTCAAGGGTGTAGTAAGGCTTAAGTAAGATAGTGCATATAGCCTCTGCAGGTTCTCAGAAGGTAAATGGTGTAGGTACCCCAGCAGGCTACATCCGGCTCTCATTCTTCCCACTCAGGCTGGCTTCTCCAGCCCAACCTGGGGAGGATTCTTCTCCTTATCACCAGCCAGCCACCTCTGTACTCCAGTTATTGCATCTGGGGCAGACTTCCTACCAAATCCAGCTTAGGTACTTCCTGCGACCCAAGCCCCTTTTCTATCCCTGTACAGGCCTCATCACTCCTCCATGGTCACAGTCCTAAGATATCATTGGCCCTTCCTCATCTACAGTTCTCTCTCTCTCTCTCTCTCTCTCTCT
>JADRCD010221626.1:0-15704 GCA_019843815.1 Montemys delectorum | reverse complement strand
AGTTATAGGCAGTTGTGTAGATGGTGCTAGGAACTCATGGCAGGTCCTCTGCAGGAGGAGCAAGCATTCATAACCACTAAGCCATCTCTCCAGTCCCACAAAGTGCAATTTAAAATTTTGCTTTTCGAAAGCAATGACATCCCTCTTTCAATGAAGTGACAATATAAAAACTGAATTCAAAATTTCTCATGGCCTCCCTACCCTGGAGAGAGATGCAAGTGAAGGGTGCTGGAATGTGCTGGGTTTGTGGCATCGCTCCTGTGGAACACAAGACAGGCACAAAACTCTTGAAGCGGTCGGAGTCCAAGGTAAACTGCTTCACAAACACTCAGCCAATAATAAAATGTTTTGAAAAGCACTTAAGCTTAATGGGTTGAGGTGTTAACTCAGTGGAAGCGTCTGTTACTATGGAGAAGGACTTTTCAACAACACAAGGATGCCACAGGCCAGAAAAGAAAACGCCATTAGGAAGAGTCACACCACATGGAGCAAGCACACGGCAAAGCCTGGTCGGGCCCAAAAGAATAATGAAGGGACCAGAGACTGCCAGGTAGAGCCAGGATGGTCTTTGCATTCCAAGATGCCTTGTGAGTTTCATTGGGCTTCCTGATTCCCAGTCCTCTAGGCAAACCCTCCAGCTTACGTTCCTCATTTTCAGATCAGACATGCCAGTGGCCAGATCCAGACCTCCTAGAGTGTGTAGACGTGTGTGCATGCTTACCTGATGGCTTGTGGGTCTTCCCAGCATACTCTGCCGACTCACTGACACATGGCAGGCCATAGAGATGTCCTCAGGACCAGGACACAACCTGTGAAAAAGCACGACTTGGTTTTCCCTCATCTGAGGGGTGGCCTCCAGTGGTGTCATCCTGTCATCTCTATGAGATGAAGCCTTTGAAAGGATTACAGTCTCCCAACTACCATCAATACTGCCGTACTCTGAATGCCCATGTTCTGCCACCAGAGCCATTTGTCAGTGTACCTGGAAGCAAAATGGTTCATGATAACACCATTTAATACACACACTCCCAATGGTCGTCTATGGTATGAAACAGTGGAAGGGGTCAAGATGTCGGCCAGGTAAATGTCTTTGACCCATATTTTTTAGTCCTCTGAACTACTGTTGTTGGGTCAGCAATACTTTAATACCTTGAAATCCATCCTTCATCAGGAGCATTGTGTCTCCTGCCTGAAGACCTGCAATGTTTCTTAAAAGAGATTACACATTCTGTTTTGTTTTGTTTTGTTTTGTTTTGAATGAAAGAACTAAACAGACCTTTGTCTGCCCAGGTGGAGATGAAAGGTCTAGGGCTTGATTTTTCTAATTACACACATACACGTATGGACACTGGCTTAGTTCCTTTTCCTGCTGCTGTGATTAAATGCAAAGGAAAGATGGCCTTGTTTTGTTTCATAGCCCCATGTCCCAGTCTACTGTGGACTTGTTTTCATTGCACCCACAGACAAGAAGTAGAGAGACACAATGGCAGCACTCAGCTCACTTACTTCATTTTGTACAATCTAAGATCCCTGGCCTAGGAAATGGTACCACCTATAGTGGGCAAGTCTTCCCATCTCAATTAAAGCAATAAAGTATGCCCAGAGACTTGTCTCTTGGGCATTTTTAGATTTTGTCAAATTGACAATAACATAATATCATAGTTTATTTCTCTCCCTACAGTGAAGAGTGCCTTGCTGATAAAACTCTAATTCATTAAAGGGAGATGAGAGGGAGATAGCTCAGTCTGTAAGATTGCTACAAAACATGATCATCTGAGTCTGATCCCTGGACTCATGGGAAAATCCATGAAGGCAGGTGTCTTAGTTAGGGTTTCCATTGCTGTGAAGAGACACCCTAACCAAGGCAACTCTGTTAAAGGACATGTAATTCGGCTGGCTAACAGGTTCAGCGGTTCAGTCCATTATCTTCATGGCAGCACGCCGGAAGGCACAGTGCTGGGGAAGGAGCTGAAGTTCTACATTTTGTTCAGAAGGCAAACAGGAGATGACTGTCTCATGGGTAGCTAGGAGGAGGGTCTCAAAGCCCACCCTCACACTTCCTCCAACAAGGCCACACCTCCTAACAGCGCCACTCCCTGGGCCAAGTCCATTCAAGCCACCACAGCAGGCATTTCTAAGGTTAGCAGTAGGAAAACAGAAACAAGAGGGCACTGCAATCTTACTGACCAGCCATCCTAGTCTAATAAGAGAGCTCCTGGTCCCAATAAGAAATTCCATCTCAAAACACAAGGTGATGTCAGGCATGATGACATATGCCTTTACCCCCAGCACCTTAGGGGCAGAGGCAGGCAGAGGCAGGCAGATTTCAGTTCTGCATTATGAGTTCCAGACCAGCAAGGGCTACATTGTGATTCCCAGTCTCGAAGAAACAAAAGCAAACAAGCAAGCAAACGAACACGATATAGGTGGTTAGGTGGGTTAACCTCTGACACTCACCCAGAGAAAGCCAGCAAGACTGACAGAATGTAAAACAGTAAATAATGTCCGCCACCAGCCCTTGACCCTAAAGGAACTTCTGATTTAAGTTCATGCCTGGCCCCTACTCAGGTCTGTGCTCCATGAGAAAGCAGGATACATCTGACTCCTTCACTAGTATGGCTCCAGCATTCACACAGGTGCCTGGGTTAAATCAAAGGGGTCACGGCAGGGTGAAATCAAATGCCTGAGGTTGAGGTCTGAGTCTTCTGCCTACAGGACTTTGGGGGGAAGGCCTGGCCTCTCTGAGCTACTTACCCACCTTAAAGTGCAGCACCACCGAACTATATAACCAGCTCTGCAAGTTACATGACAGAACAGGTGTCAGCACTGCTGAGAAAGTATGCATAGACCACGGTGTGTCCCTCCATGCCTAACTCATTCTTAAACCTCTAAAAGCCCCTCTTCCTAGCTTTCGAGTGAGAACCCCTGTTTTCACTTGGCCCTGGTCCCCAGTAACCAGCTGTGGATCTATGCTGATTGAGGTCAGGCCATGGCCCTATGGGACTCCTTAGCATTACCCTACGATTGTGTACACCAATCTGTCCTCAAACTCACTGTGGAGATTTCTAGGATGAACCCCCAGACCCTCTCATCCAACGCAGGCCAATTCCCTCCCCGTTCTCCTCCCTTCCTGGTCATCCTGCCCTTCTTCCTGACTCTTTTGAAGCATGAACAGCTTCCCAAGACACCTATCTCTCTATGCCCCTGGTCTGCCATATTCTTTCCTCTACTATCCTTCCGTTACCCCAGTTGTGTTGGGCATCAACTCAAGCTTCACTTTCTTCCATGGTCCTTATCATTGTCCTTGCCCAGCCTCACCACCAGACCCATGTACTGTGAGCACTTGCGAACTTGTATTCCTAGTGCCGGACAGAGCTTTGCAATGGGGACCAGATTCCATTCTTGGCTGAGTGTGACCCACATCCATCCCTGCCCAGTCAGTACAGTGCTCTGACTCAGATGAGCTGTTTGTGTTCTTCCAGCAGAGGAGAGTTCACACCAACTGAGTTGCCCAAGTCAAGATTTTTAAACCTACTGCGTGGATCGCTTGCTTCTGGTTTTGATTCATTGGGTTGCTTATTACTAACCCTGCTGAAACCACAGGGAAAGAGCAACAACAGAAACCAAAATCACCAGACTTATTTCCTTAATAAACTTGGTTTCCCCTTCAACACACTCATGAAGCTTTAGCGACGCAATCCCAGTGCAGGGGTCTTCCCTCTACCATTCCTGTTGGAGATCTATGACTAGAGTCACAGTATCTAAATACAAGCCATTGCTCACTCAGCTCGGATGATCACTTCACCTTGCAACCGAGAGCCCCCCGTCGGCCCTTGCTCTGTCCCCTGCCCCATACGGCCTACTGAAACTTGGAATCTTGTTTGCAGTCTTTTGATTCGTCCCCCCGCCCATTTCTCCTTGAATCACCCTTGCTTCTGGATTTCTTTTTCTCAGGATCTCTAGCTTACAATGTTATTCCATCAATTGCCTAGTAGCTTGATGTCTACATCACTAGACCGGCCACAGTCCTGATGTTTTCTATGATTGTCTCTCACGTCCATCTCCTTCCTAAAATGTCAATTCAAAAATTGGCAAGAATGATAGCAGCCATGTTGGTGGGGAGGTGGAGAAAGATCATTGGGGATCACTGGCCTAGCCTACTCGAAAATCCCAAGCCTGCAAGAGAACTTGTCTCAAAAAAAAAAAAAAATGTATATCCTAAAGATACCTAAGAGCACATGTGCACATGCAAACACACACACATACACACACATGCACATCCACACTACTTCTGAGCCATCATTGATAACATAGTACAATTTTCATTTCTTAGCTACAGTTCAGTAAATTGTGGAGAAGCCAGTGATGAAGAAATGACCCTGGCTGACATGCCTTATTGACAGAGCAGCCACACAAACCACGCTCAGTAGCTCTCCAAGTAGGCTTCTAGTTTGCTTTAGGGGGTAGAGTAAGTGCTGCCACACCACTTGTAAACAGCCCTCTCCTTATTCCACCCCCATTCATGGATTACTTAATAAGCTAGTAGGTTTCTCTTCCGGGCAGAGTGAAATCAGCAAATCAGAAGCCTTCCAAATAAACTGGAAGTGGGTGGTTTTATTGTCCGCATTCCCAGTCACCTTGCCAACAGCCCTCAGGATTCAGAAATGTCGTTATAGATTCTGTTCAAGAAACGCAGGACCCCTAAACGTGGCCGAGGTCGCCCCACACTGCCTCCATCCTTGAGACACTCTCTGAACTTGGGGAACCGTGGCCAGGAGAAAGATACTATTTTGTCTGATCCTGCACAGCCTGTTCAACTTTTGCATAGCAATTCGGCAAACACAGTTTTAAGCATTCAATTCTACTTCTACGGCTCCTTAAAATTCCCTGCAATATAATTGTGCTGATGGGAAATGCAGAAAGATAATTGCTTTTAGAGGAAAGTTTCTCCTTTGTTCCATGTTCATCTGGCTTCCAGAAATGGAACGAGAGCCCTTGAACGGCAGAAATACGCATCCATGTGTCTCTAGTTATCATTTATTTACAAAGATAGACCTTGACAAATGTAATTTGTTCAATAAAATTAAAAGGACGCACGATAATTCACTTAGACAAAGAGACTTGAAAGGAGACGTCATCGGCGGCCTCGCCGTCCATCATCCAGAATGATCAGCTGACTTTGAAGAAGTGGCAGGTGCTTGCCTTTTGGAATGAAGCATTGAAACAGTGTTTAGAAGAGGGAAAGAAAGAAAGAGAGCTAGGAATTGGAGCAATTCTTTATTCAGGCAATAATTATACAAATTAGATCTATGAAAGCCAGAGGATGGCTGTGCCTTGAACTCTGTCTGTATGCATAGAACAATGGGGAAATTAATAATTAAATCTATTACATATGCTCATAATTCAATACAAAAGATACCTCAGTAGTTCAAACACTCCTGTATTTTCATTTGAATAAGGCTTTCACACATTCTCCTCATTATATATGTATTATATTTTAAATTTAACAGCTTATTTTGTTGCCTTTATGTTTGAATTAATAAGGGCACACTTTAATGTACTAATGGGGAATTGCATTAGCTGGCTTTCGCAGACATAACTTTGAAAAATCTCCGGTTTCCCAAGGGTGAAATCAATTTGGCCCATAACGTGTTGTCTCACAGACACATCTGGAATCTTGGAAGAACAGCTCCCCTCTATGAGCTTCTGGTTTGGGCCTCAGTATTTGAAAGAAGCTCCCCAGAGTAGAAACCTTTGCTGAGTTAAACAGACCCACCAAGATCATCTGTGGCATTTGGCAGCCTTTTAGGCTGCCAACAGGATTTGCGCGCTTGGCCCTGGTTATTTTTCCAGGAAGCACAAATAATTTTCCTACGAAAAAGTAAGGTTTGTTTTTTAATCCAATAATTTACACTCAAGTCCCACCCCAATTGCCTGTACTTCTGTCTCTCTTCATGAGATGTTTTCTACTCTTCTCACCTGTGGAGCATGAAGAAGACAAGGAGTCATTGAGGGATCAGAGGCAGAGACAGAGACAGACAGACAGACAGCCTGCCTGCCTGTAGTGGGTAATCCTGGTGGGAGAGTCCTCATAACTACAGAGATGATGATGAACCCCTGCCAAAATTACTGGTCCAGAACAGGAGGAATCAAGGTTGTACTGAAATCCTAGGGAGCAAAATAACTCACAAAGTGGGCCCCAATGTCCTAGATAACAGAGTGGCTCTACGGGAAGACAGGATACCAAAGGTTACAATCAACCCTCCATCTAACCCCACCACACCTCAGGACCCAGAAAAGAGACAAAGAAGTCAACAGCTACCCCAGAGAAGGGGAGGGAACCAAACTCCAGCTTCGGTCTTGGTGCGAAGGGGCTGCCAACATACCCAGGGTGGGCCGGGGCGCGTGTGGGCCCGCCTGCCTCTCCTACCACCGCAGTATGACAAGGAGGTTTGTGCCTTCGGAGGAGAGCCAAAGCCGACGACGCTAATTGCATTGCAGATTTCTAGCATCATTAGCAATTCTTAAAATTGCGTTTACGCAGCTCAAGTTCCCTGCTCCCAGCCTGATCGACAGAGGGGGCAGGTCTCTGAGGGGGCTCTGGGTTACTGAGAAATTCAATTGGTCACGTTGGTTTCAGGTGTGCAGGTGGAGGCTGGCTGGCAGGGATTCACAGCCCGGGAAAAATGCTTGTTTGTCTTATTTTAAATGCTGATTGCCGGGAGAATAAACAAAACCCACAGCTAAATGGGCCTCAAAGGAAGGTTGGGAATTTTGGAAGAAAAAAAAAAAAGCCTTACCGAGTAACAGTTGGAACTGGCCCTGTGGGTCTGTGGTGACAAGCACCATCCAAGCGCCCGGAGCCATGAGGCAACTTACATTGGAAATAGTTGGTGCAGAAATAACCACACTCCTTTTGTTTGTTTGTGTTTAAGACAAACGAAGAAAATCCAGATGAATTGGTGTTTTTGCTTTGTTTGTTTGTTTCCTTAAAGAGAACATATTCGCTCATTAGGAAAGCTAGACAACCAGCCCCGGAAACAGAAGCCGGAAGTTGATGTCGTCTCTCCACCGCTATGACAAGGACACTTGTCCCAGCGCTCCCCAACTCACCCAGTTCAATATAAAAGGGACATCCTGGGCACACAGCAGAGGTCAGAATCAGCTTCGGTCTCCTGACAGTGTCTCTTGACAGTGGGCCAGGGCTCTGTGCCCTTGGGACTTCCATTGTGATATCACGGAGAAGCCATCAGCACCATCCCCTTCGGGAGAGGCCTCTGCTCTGAATCTAGCCCCAGAAAAGGGGTCTCTTCACTTCTGCATATTTCTTCTAGCAATTTAGCCCAGGTAATTAAGTTGCTAAGCACACACACACACACACACACACACACACGCACACACACAACATGTGCATACTTATAAATATGTATTTTTATCTGGAGCGCTATGTGTAAACACATACGTCGAAGAAGTATATAGCTTCTAATTGGGCCACTGTCTCAAAATAATCAAGCCAGTTTTAATAATGCTGCTTAACGCTGGCTAGAAGCAAAAGAGCCATCCTTAAGCAAGGCATTAAAAACCCGTGGCTTTCACACTTAGGGGTGACTTGCTACCTCGGTCTCATTCATAGCATTAATAAATATCCCAAGGACCAGAGGACAGGGAACCCAAACAATCCGTGAGAGCCATCTCTGTCCACCTGAGGCAGGCAGGCAGCTCTCGGAGCTCCAGAGAATTCACAGTTCCAAGTTGAAGTTTGCCTGTCTCAGAAAGGACCCCAGTGGAAATTCAATCGAGTCCACTGGCTTCATCCGTGGACTAGCTCGGCTCCCTGTAGCATCTGAAGGTGAGGCCCCTTTGGGCAGCCCTGAAGATCAAACCCTGCACCTGCTAGGCCTACAGTGTAGCACGGAGCTACATTCCAGTCCTACTGTTTAACGTCTTGAATCAAAGGCAGGCATGCCCTAGTATCACATGGATGCTGCTGCAGAAGGAACCAGGAAGTTAGGTAGATCCTTTCCTCTCTTTCAGCAGTCGAGGCCTTTATAGGGAAAAGGAGATGTGGAGTTTGGCCAAAAGGAGAGTTAGCCAGGTCTCCCACCTGGAAACCTTTACTAGTTGCACTGATTTCCATAGAAGGCAATGGTAGGAGTGTATTGCCACAGACAGAATCACCCTAGTGGTATTACAGTGCAATAGCAGTAGGTATCTCAGATCATTTCAGAAGGCAAGGAAGGATCTGGATAAAACTCCATTTCAGAATAAGGAGGCTGCCGGGCAGTGGTGGCGCACACCTTTAATCCCAGCACTTGGGAGGCAGAGGCAGTTGGATTTCTGAGTTCAAAGCCAGCCTGGTCTACAGAGTGAGTTCCAGGACAGCCAAGGCTACACAGAGAAATCCTGTCTCAATGTGCTCCGTGTCATATGTTCTGTCACCTGTGCACAGCCACATCCTCTCCAAGAGCCCTGGGATGGCCTCTCTTCGCCTGGGGGCGAATATAAAACATGGTATATAAAACTTGCCTTTCGATTTCTGCAGTTTGGTAAAAGGCTGGCCGAGGGCTTAGACTTGGTAGCGACTGACTGGTACTGTTGACTGAATCCTTTTGATTTGCCACCAGGGTACTTGTGTAGATCGCACTTCCTGTGAGTTAGGTAGTAGCAGGCGACAGAGGTTGGAGACATTAAGCGCGTTATTTGCGCCGTCTTTCAGCCCAGCAGAGGGTGAAGCAGAGACCAGAAGGCAGCCACGTGGAGTCCCCGGTCTTGGAACCCTTCCTTCTTTCTCTCTTTCTCTTCTGCCAACTCAGCCCTCTGTGTTCTGCCTATCACGCCTTTGATCTCACGGTCAAAGTGCATGTTGGAATGATGTCGCTGGGCCTCTGGGCCTCTGGGCCTCTGGGCCTCTGGGCCTCTGGGCCCAGCCAAGAGCAACACCCAGTCCTGTTCTAGCATAGATGTCACACTATCCAGAATTTCTAGGGAAAGGGGGGGGAAGAAAAACCTGTTCTGAAGTTGAGTTGCTACTATTTTGACAGCCTGACAAGTGCACCCCTTGTGTGCTTTCAGCTTAAAAGAGGCAGGAAAGGACTCACCACCCCAGAATACAAAGGACAAGGCGGCATGGCGTGGGTTGGGGAACATCCCCACTCCAGTGTGTCTCCCATTGGCACTCTGCAGGGAGGTATTCTGAAGGAACACAATGACGACCTGACCTATAGGCTCAACGTGGTAGGGGTCAGGGTTCCAACACTGGAGGGTAGAGAACCAATGGTGAAGAGTAGGGTCTTTGTAGTAGAGGGCAGGGATCTGTGAGCCCAGGAGTCTAAATAGCTGCCCGAATGAGGCAGAGCATATGCAGACAGGAAGGCCAGGGGACAGCAGGTGACCTGGAGAAACCACCTTGTGTTTTGAGGTGTAACAGGGAATCCGCAGTTCCCACGAAAGAGAACTGAAGTGAACAGAAAGTTGAGAACCCCCGCCTCCAAGGGGTGTACTGGGCAACAAGGAGTGGTGGGACACACAGTGCCTGAGGCTAGTGACAACCGAGCACGCAGTCCCAGGCAGGCTCTTACGGCTAGTGCGCAGGAGCCCCGGGGGGGCTTTGACTGCCTCCTGCTCAACACACAAACTCTCTAGCTGATGCCAATCAAAGCAAATGAGTAATTAATAATGGGGCAGGGAGCGACTCCAGCGAGAGGAGAGGTAACAGAGGACAAAAGAGCTTAGCTCATTGGTGCTTCAAATGCTGGGTCGCAGCCACAGGGCAAATTTCCCCCTCGGCCCCCACCCCCACCCCCGCACCGCAATGCAACACATGAAGGTCCTAAGACAGGAGCCATCGGATGGAGGAATCTGGTAGAGGCAGCCTGGTGGAAAGCCAAAGGGTTTCCCAGGGCCACGCGTGGACAACGCGTCTCAAATGTTCCTGTGGCGCCACCTAGTGTCCAAGGCTTAGAGGACTTCCAGGCGAAGGCTTCAAACTCAGGCCAGATCTGGGACCTCAGTCAGAACCTCAATCTTTAATATCATGAGGCAGGATGGGTAGGAATGGGGTGCTTCCGGGCTGTGGACCAATGACACCCTTCAGCTGAGCAACCCCCCATATAAAACTCTTCTACTGCCACTAAATCTTGCCAGAAGGCACGGGAAAAATGACGCTCCCTTTCTAAGACCATGAGGTGATGTCGGGTTTTTCTTTAATACAATGGCAAGTCGGTTAGACATTCATCCAGACCAAAAAAATATAGATGCTGTCATATAAACAGGAGTCCCTGAGCAGAACAGGGCCTCGGACCATTGGGAGGTGTAGCATATGTGTGCTGAACTTAGAGAGACAAAAGGACAAGCTCATTTTGTTTGATGGAAAATGGGAGACGAGAGAAGACCCTGAAGTGGAAAGAATGAAACCTGGGAGCCAGGATGTGCTTCCAGAGCTCTGGCGTTGGCCCGGCTTGGTTATCTGTGTGACCTTGACCAAGGGAAACTGTGTTCCTCTCTCCTGACAATGCTGTGAGGTTCAGATTGTGGATTTCCATGAACAGTCGAGGAAATAGCGGCTCCAGGAGTTTATCCAAGGTCAGGCCCCGGTTGGTGGCCACACCAAGCTTCCAACCCACATCTGCCCAAAGTTCACAAACATGTTCCTCTGACAAGTCCCAGGCCCTCTGGGTTGTGATTCTCTGTCTATACCAGGAAGGGGTCCCTTCCAGAAATAGCAAACTGTGATTATGGGGTTTCATCGGTCCCTTAAAACGCAGTTTTAGCGCACACAAACCCCACAGTGATAACAAAGGGGCCTTTTAAAAGGATTTATCCACCTATAAAAGCTACTGGGTTTTATTTCCCACTATGGGCAAAGAACACCAAAACAAATGTGTCAGGACATCAAATCCCCTTTAAAATTTAGGGCAGGGAGAAAGAAGACTCGGAGAACATGGGGGGTAGGGACAGTGTGGCATCCCCAGCAGCGGGGCTGGGTCCACAGCAAAGTCCAGCTGCAGGCATGGCTTATCAGGAGCCAGTGGCCTCCCAGGCTAATTGCATTCTGACAATTGTTTAGACTTGATAAACGCGGCAGTTTATCTGGCTACCGGTTCAGATCTGGACCCAAAGCAGGGGGTGCGCATTTGCAATAACCTCAGAGATAAAGCTTTCCTATCTGAGGCAGTTGATCTCTCCCTTCAAGGGTCATATTGTCCAGCAACTGCCACCTCTAAAAGAAGGAAGTGGGGGCAGGCCAAGCGTTCACAGTGGGCCTTGCTCGTCCATCACTTCCCTCCCTACTAACCCTACAGTTAGCCTGCCCAGGACATCAGAGGAGCCAGGAAGTAAATCAAGGAAATACGAAACTGGGCCCCAAAGCCGAGGTCCCCTAACACAGACCGCTTTCCCTCAGGAACTCTTCCTCAAGTTGCTTTGACAAGGAAGGGAAAGTTAAAGCTTACCAGCCACGATATGAAATGAGCGACAGCTCAGAAGCTCCCAGGCACCGCTAGGCCTCAAATTCACCATGTGACCAAATACAAGTTCAAACTTTCTGAACTGACTTGCCTCAACACCACAATGGATTGAGCTAAATTACATCTAAGACCTTCTGGACCTATTGCCTAGCTCTCAGTTCAGTGAGTTGGGCCCTTGCGTGTCTCACATGGAAGGTAGCAACCAAACGTTACAGTCTACCTACTCCAGAGCCCTGGCTTGACACCATCCCACTTTTCTTAAAACCCTTCAGGAGAACTTGGAAGGCCCAGTAGCTCAGTTACCAAAAGAACTGTCGAAGCACAAGAAGAAAGAGAGCAGACTCTCCAAACAGACCTTTCTACCTCAAGAAGCTCCAACCAGGAATCTCTGCCCTTATTTTCACTTTGGGGATGAGAAGGGAAGAGAGGGCTCTCCTGGACAGAGTCCTCCAGGGTTGAGGTCACCCCTTCATTGGGGGCGGGTAGGTGCTCATCCCACCTCTAAGCTCCAAGCTGGTTCTGGACTCACAGTAGATATTAATTAGATCTGGCAAACTGAGTGGGTGCCGGTGCTGACAGATTTACACGGCGTATGCAATCAGTTAGAAAGCTAGATGTCAGCCAAGGCTAGCCCCCAACCCCACCCTTTAGGGCAGCTCTACTCTCTCCTCCTTCCCACTCTACCCAGCCTCAGGCTACACACTATTGCAGGGTTCTGAGCTCCACCCCTACGGCAGCTCTGTTCCTCATCCCTACACCTGGCTCTGTTTTCTGTCTTCCTTTGGAGCTGTGATTCACAGCAGACACTAGAAAGGAAAGGGACCTCTTCATCCTTTTTACCACCGCTCTTATCTTTACAGGGTTCTTACAACTCCTTTATGTGATGTCACACACAGAAGCGCCATTGCCAATCTGCCACAAGCACTGACCTCCACACAGGGAAGCTCCACACAAAGGCCAGTCTCTGTAAGGAGTCTCTTGGGCACAACTAGGGAACGGCTAACGATAATGGGGTTCTGGGGGACAGTCACTTCCTGGGGCAGGTGGAAAGTTCTCTACCTTCCTGTCTGCTGAGGTCATGGGAGGCAGCTTCCTGCTGGGCACACCCCCATGAGAAGCCAGCTCAGAAGTCAGAGTCCTGAAGGGGCTGTCCACGGCCAAAGTATTAAACGGCCATCCTTCACGTCCTTAAAAAAATAAATAAATAAATCAAAAACAGGGTTGTGTGTAGCCCAGGCTGGCCTCAAGTTCACTATATAAACAAGGCTGATTTTGAACTTCTGCTTTTTCTGCCTCTGCCTCCCAGGTACTAGGATTAAGTCATGAGCCACTATACCCAGTTTTGAAGTTCATTTTTGAATGTCATAAAAGACATGCAGCAGCATTAGTCCTATTTTCCTGATGAACATAAAGAGGCCAGAGGAGCCGGGCAGGGGAGATATTAGCCCTGAAGCAAAGGCTGGTCACATCTCAGAAAATTCACCCCATTCCTCTTCCTTCCTCCCTTCCTTCCTTCCTTCCTTCCTTCCTTCCTTCCTTCCTTCCTTCCTTCCTTCCTTCCTTCCTGCCCTGCCTCCCTCTCTCCTTCTTTCCTGTCCTCCCTCCCTCCTTCCTTCCTTTCTCTTTGTTTTTTAGACAGGGTCTCACCATGCAGCCCTAGATGGCCTGGAACTTCATCTGTAGACCAGGCTGTCCTTGAAATTACAGAGATCTTCCTGCCTCTACCTCCCAAACACTAGGGTTAAAAGTATGAGCCTCGCCGGGCGGTGGTGGCGCACGCCTTTAATCCCAGCACTCGGGAGGCAGAGGCAGGCAGATTTCTGAGTTTGAGGCCAGCCTGGTCTACAGAGTGAGTTCCAGGACAGCCAGGGTTACACAGAGAAACCCTGTCTCGGAAAAAAAAAAAAAAAAAGTATGAGCCTCTGTGCCCAGTCTGTTACGTCCTTTCTTCTCTTTGGACGGACCCACGTCTCCACTGTCACCTTCTTTAGCCGTGCTACCCTTGTGCCAGGGGATGACCTCACACTCCCAGCATCCCTTCCCCCACCTATTCATTTCTTAAGACTTGTTGAGTCAGTCTGCTTCCTGTCAGTGTAACAAATACCTGAGATAATCAACTTATAGAGAGAGAACTGTTTGACTCATAGTTTGGGAGTTTTGGGTCCATGTTTGTTTGGCCCTCCTTGGGCTCAGGGTAGCACACTGTGGTAGGCGGCCTAATTAGTATCACTGTGGCTATGACAAAACGCCACGACCAAAAGCAACTTGGGGAGGAGGAAAGGGATTGTTTTGCTCACACAGTGAGAGTCACAATCTATTGAGGGAAGCCATGGCAGGAGCTCCAACTGGTCCGGAACCTGGAGGCAGGAGCTGAAGCAGAGGCCATGGAGTGGTACTGCCTCGTTAGCTTTATTCAGCCTGCTTTCGTGTAGAACTGAAGACCACCAGCCCAGGGATGGCCCCGCCCACCCACAGCATCCTAGGCCCTCCCTTATCCATCACTGATGCAGAAGCCCTACGGCTGGAGCTTACGGGAGGCGTTCTCCACTGAGGGCTTCTTTAGCCCTTCTCTCAGGTGCCCCGAGCTTATGTCAGGGTGGCATAAGATGACTCAGCAGCACAGTGGGAGTGTGTGACAGAGAAATACTGCGGATATTACGGCGAAGAAAAAAGAGAGGAAGAGACTGGGTTCCCACAAACACCCCATGAAAGGCCTCTCGCTAGACCTCGTCTCTTAAAGTTCCCGCCACCTCCAATAACTCCAAGCAGGAAGCAAGCCTTGGAAGGATACCCAAGGAAGCAACCACGTCTCCACGGCTTCCTCAAGAAAGCCTGTGTTCCCGCTGCCCATGCCAAGGGTGTAGGCACCACAGAGTTAGGGCCACAGACAGTGCTTGTCACCACTGTGGGGTAATACTAGACTTCATTGCTTCCCGTAGTTACTGACAGTTCTTTGATTCTGTCTGTCTGTCTGTCTGTCTGTCTGTCTGTCTCCCCCCTCTCTCAGTGAGTGTGTGTGTGTGTGTGTGTGTGTGTGTGATAAGTAAGTGTTGATCAGAGGACAACTTTTAGAAGTTGGTTCTCTCCTTCCATCATGGGGTACAGGGACCGGCCTCACTTCAGCAGGTTTGACCAGCGAGTGCCTTTACTCATCGAACCACCTCATCAGCCTTCAAGAGCTTTTCAATGGCCGGCATCTCTTGTTTGAAGGCCAGGCTGCCAACCCCCTCAGTGTTTAAAAAAAAAAAAAAGACTCCCTTATAGGGAGAATGCAGACCTGTCCGTCTCCGTGTATGTTCTGAAGGGTCCTTTCTTCAAGGAGGGCATGGCAAAGGGTGTGGGAGCTGTAGCTCCACATCTGTTCATGCACTTGCCTCCTAGCAACGGATGAAACCATAGTGGATGGCCCCATGGAATCAATCACTTGGCTGGAAAGCTGTACCTGACCCCGCTTGGCCTGCAGCTCACCTTCCAAGACACTAAGTTGATTTTCTTGTCTCCTGCTTACTCTCCCCTGCCTACTCACAGCTTCGCTCAAAGTGAAATGCTCAAGTGTCTCTACAGGGTTAACACTCCATGGAACCCTCACACAGACCCCAACCTGAGTGTCTAAAGGCCCAGTACTCCACAGAGCGAAGACACCCGGGGCAGAAAGAGAGCAGCGGAGCCTGAGGATGTCCTGTTTCTTGCAGGCCTCTTCCCAGCCATTCTGGCTGGGCACATGGACTCATTTACATGGCTGGTTTGGAGCCTTTTGGCGGGTGATAGTACTGGAGTGGCTTAGATGTATTGCTGATCATTAAACCTCCCTTCAGGCTTTCTCGCTGCCTTTGGTTTGTGTCTCAATCTGGAGCAAATTTAAGCAAAGCTTTGGACCTCTGCATTTCCTTGGTTTAATTAATAATTCATAATAAAAATTTAATCAAGGCGTAAGCTTTTGTGAAAAGTTATAAAACACTCTTATTTGCCCTGGAGATCAGAATGACCACTTTTAAAATCTGTGAAATGACAGGGTTTTTATTTTTTTCCCCAAATGAGGAAATTTTACTCTCGACTGTAAATCTCAGCTGTTTGCCATATGTAACCACAGAGAATCTGTTTATTGACTTAGTATATTAGAAGTAGTTAGGCAGGAAGAAAAATAAACCCAGACTCCAGATGGGAGAAAGTGTACGGAAGGAGTGAAGAGCCGGAGTCAGACTTGCAGAAAACATGAGCCTCGAAGAATAGCAAGATGAC
>JADRCD010221624.1:0-21449 GCA_019843815.1 Montemys delectorum | reverse complement strand
GGACCCTTCAACACAGCAAGTGCAGTGATTCCTTTCCATGTCACTTCATCATTGTCCTGTCAATCAAGCTATGTCCCCTAGGTGCTACTGTGGATGTCTTTGGTGTAAATGGTGAAGGGTTTGCAGACAGTGTCATTTACACCTACTATCTCTTTTCTTGTAGCTTGAAGGTAGCCAGAGATAATACATCCACAAAGAGCAAGGCTGGACCTGCCTCTAGGGCAATGCATCCTAGGACAATCTTTTATCCAGAGGCATCAGTTCTAGAAAGTGTCCCTGTGTAGAGCTCATTGAAGTTCCTAATATGAGAATCACCTTATTTAAGCAGAAGCTAGCCTGAGCCACCTGCAGGAGAGAAAATGTATTCCATCTCAAAGTGGCTGCTGGCATGGTACTGGGACCTAGGAGAGAGAGGTCTCAGGGTATATCAGATCGTCCATCAATCCTAGGGGCCACAACTTGAGGTGAGCTCTTTTCCTCCAGGTTATTAGGTGGACAGGTCACAGTCAGACAAGATATGCAAAAGTGACACATTGCTGTAGGGATATAAGAAGTCACTTGTGTGGTGAGATCTCCTTGGCAGGGAGAGACAAGCCCTGTCACACAAGTCTCTTTTCCACAGAGGATATATGGAAATCTCACTTCAGAGGACTGCAGAGAACAATGAGGCACATAAATACCAGGACATCTTCCAATCATCTTTAGCTGACCCAGAAGCCACAGGCATCACAGGACCCTTTCCTGATTATTAAACCCACAGTTTTGGCATCACTTGGAGCAAGTGCCCAGGGAATGTCCATCAACCCCTCTGTTGGGATACAGGATGCTATCTAATCTGGGGCAGAAGGCTACTACACAGGCCAAACTTGTTTTCCTGTTGTCTCTCAAGGCTCTTCAGCTGCTTTCACACTGAAGATGGGATAAAATATTTAATGCAGAGCCAGACAGGAAATGTGTTGCCAAGTTGGAAATATTATTATTTGCCCTTTGAAGAACAACTATGTAATGCCTGCTTAAATGAACATCACACTCGGCTACTGTGTTCCCCAGGAGACAGACAAGCCTGTGGGCCTCGAGGGCAAGGACAGGTGAGTTATGCCACAGCCGGCACCACTGGCAGCATCCCATGCATTTAAAATGTTGCTGTCTTAAATATGGCTAAAGTAAAATGACCTTGCTGCCCCCCTAGACGTCCTAGTCCAGCACTGGTTACAGTAAAATTGGGTTGAGATAGATTTCATTCCTTTTTTGTTTTGTTTTGTTTATTTCATTCTTATTGTACCCTAATCATGTCCCCCATGTGTGCACTAAACCTGCAGGGGAACAATAAAAACCTGGCCTTCCCTCTAGCTCTTGTCTCATTGTCTTGTTGTGATTTTTATTCACAAAAGCCTTTCAGCTATTCATAAATAGTCTGAGAAAGGGGGTGTGGTGAGGCAGTCTGGACTTCAAAATTATCAAGAAGGAGTCATTAACAGGGAGGATTCGGTGGTGGCAGGTGAGAAGGGTCCAGGATCATCAGCTCTGCTAAGAGGGTACTCACTCCCTGACTCCCTGGCACTTTGCTTCCTCAAGCCCTGTTGTTGAATGCCCCTAAATCGTGCCTGGCTTTGAGTCCAGTGTGAGCAGTGCCAGGGTGCACTTATGAACTTGGTAACTGTGGCCAGCACCATGGATTTCTTCCTCAAATCCAGCCACAGATGTGAATGACATTGTCAATGGATGGGAACTTCCTGCTGAAGAGACTCATGAAAGTTTCAGCACCAGGCTGTGACTCCAGGCACTTCCTGTTTCCTCTGGCATCCTCCACTGACTTCTTCCCTTACAGGTTTGTGGTCACATCAGCTTCAAGGAGAGAATCAGGAAGGCTCAGGCCCACTCTCGGAGGAAGGCCTTGGCACCTGGGCAGAAGCTGAGCAGCTGGACTCTGCGGCTCTGGGGTCCAGAGCCTTCCGCTCCTTGAGGTCTCTTGCCTCATGCATTGGCTGCATCCTCAGAGACCCTCGGCAGCTGAAGCAAGACAGAAAATCAAGGAATAAAATCAGTCATTCAGGCCTTGTGTAGCTGTCATTTCTCTAGAGTCAGAGAGGAAGTATCAGTGACTAGTTAGTGGGTTGTCTCAACATCCTCTCAGGCCTGTCCTAAGTCACTAACCTTGGCTGACCTCACCTCCCACTCCACCTGGCCCTTTCCTTCCACTTCCTGTCCTATCCTACCCCTACTATCTTGAGTCCCACCCAGGTCTTTGCCTTCCTTTAGCCCCAGCTCAGGACCCTGTGCCCCTCTGCTGTCAACCCACAACCTCTGACTTTTTCCCTCCCCTCTTTCTTTATCTTTTCCAGCCAAGCCCTAACTTCCATTATCCTCCTCTCCAGAATTCATCCTTACCACACCCTTCCCCACTCATGACCTTGGGCAGGGATGTGATCTTGTTTTCTGGCTTATTCTTTTCCTTCTCCCTATCCTTGCCTTGATCTCTCTACTTTTGGGGGCCTTACATTCTGAGTTGTCTCCTCCCTCTCAAACCTTAGCTCCACCCCCACTGCTTTGGTTTCCCTTTCTGCCAGGCCCCTTCCTTGCTACATGCTCTGCCCCAAACCCAACAGCTTTGGAGGGGTCCTACTATGCTCAAGCTCCACTCGGTGCTTAAGAGACCCTCCTCCTGGGTGCCTGCAGATGAGAGAGTCTCCTCTGGATGCACTAAGATCAAAATGTAGTTCCTTCTCCAGCCCCATGTCTGCGTGGAAACTGCCATGATGACAATAAACTGAAAAACCATTCCCAGTGAAACATTTTCCTTTATAAGAGTTGCCCTGGTCATGATGTCTCTTCCCAGCAGTCTACCCTAACTACGACAGGACTGGACTGCACAACTCTCCAAAGGATTGGTTGTGGTTTTCTGTGGTGGTCTCTGTTGTAAAGAGAGTTTTCCTGATGAGGATTAAAGACTACAATTACCTGTGTGTATGAGCACAAATGTTCATAGATTGTTGCTAGGGATTTTGCTGATTTATAAAGTAGTGCTTGTAGATTCTCCTCCAATAACCATGATTATACTAGCCCTGAGTAGATAGCTAGGTTTCCACTACCAGACACTGTATCCCTTTTGTTGTGCAAGCCTCAAGTGCATTCAACTCATAAAGCTGTTGGTTACCAGAAAGAGATTTGTGCCATGACTACACCCTTAGGGGTATCATGCCATGTGGGTCATTGCTGGGGCTCATAGGTATGCTGTCTGGTAGGACTGTTGGTTCCCTCCCTTCTTGGAAGCTTGTGTGGTCCCTTTGATGCCATCAAAGTCCTCAGGGAGCAGGCTTCAGGTCAGTTCCAGTTAAGGGGCTTCCTGACCCCATGTCTGAAGTATATGGTGTCTTCAGCAACAGAGATGTACCTTCCTTCTTAAGATGTATATTCTTAATGGCAATGGCAATAGGCTGGATATTTTAGAAGTGTCTTACTCAGCACTGACCAACAGCATTTAAGATCACTTCTCTTGTGGCCTCACTTCCCACTCCACCTGTGTTTGCAGTCTTCCTTTGTCATGGATCTTACTGGACACAGAGGCTCATTATCTGTCTTGGTGTTTTATCACACTGATAATCAAGAGTGTGTGGAGCTCCAGGACACACAATTATTTTCAGTCACCTCCTCCCACTAATGTGGGAGATTGGGCCTATCTTTTCCTCCCACAGAACAAACGATCACTAGAACCCATCTGAATTGGACCCTATCAAGTTCTCTCAAGTCCATTTGCAGCCAAGCTACAAAGCCTGCCACTGAAGAGTCCTCTGTCCATGTTAAGATGCTACATCCACACACTCTCCACTGCTGTGCTCTTGGGAGCGAGCCTCTTGAAGATGTGTTTCCTCTCCTGAGTGTCCAGTCCATCCACTGGGCTCTGGGCTGGAACTCAGGTGTCATGTGTCTTAGTGTTTGTATTGCTGTGATGGAACACTATGAACAAAGCTACTCACTTGGTTTGGATCAAGTTTAGATGGCTTATGCATCACAGTCACATTCCATCATAGGACGTCAAAGCAGACACTCAAGCAGAACAGGAACATGGAGGCATGTGCTTAAACGGCAGCCACGGAGGAGTGCTACCATATTGGCTTGCCCCTCACAACTTGCTCAGCCTGCTTTCTTACAGCACCCAAGACCACAAGCCAGTGGGTGGCACCAACCATAATGGCTGGGCCTTCTCACGTCAACCACTAGTTAAGAAAGTGCCATCCAGGCTTGCCCACAGCCCAGGACTGTGATCATATGAAGACAGTTGCTCAGTTGCGGTTCCCTCCTATGAGATGATTTTTGCATCAAGTTGATATAAACCAACACAGAACATCATGCAAGCGTTTTCATCCCCATGAGCGATGTTGCCCAACATCTCTTATTTCAGCTTACTTTGTCTTTGTTCTCTGCTTTCTTACCCTGAGACACTCCTTAGTATCAAAGACTTTCACCTTTCTGATTCAAGGATACAATTCTATAAGCTCTTTCCTCTTATATTCTTTTTTTTTATACTCTTGATATCATAAAGATATCTCAATAATTTTGAGAAATTATTAGAGATCTTTTTTAAAATTCTCACAGATAGTGTAAACTATTAGTAGACTGAGGTTGTTACTTAAGTCCCTGATTCCAATTCCTTACAAAGAAAATATTTCTCTCTATTTTATTTGGAAGATAAGATCTCTCAGTGGCCCTGGACTTTGGCATTTCAGCTAGATTTGTACTCCAGTGAGTCTGCAAAATGTACCTGTCTCTGCCCAACAGTGCTGGGGTTACATACCACCATGCTTGGCTTTTACATGAGTACTAGAGAGCTCGCTTCAGGTCCTTGGGCTTGAGCAGCAAGTTCTTTCCCACTGAGTTTTCTGCCCAAACCCCTTTGAGATTTTGACTTGCATTTTCCTTGTGATCAGTGACACGAAGCACTTTTTTATACACCTGTTGGCTGCTCATATATTATTTGGGACAAATGCCTGGCCACTTAATGTCCATTGTCCATTTAAGTTAACCAGTTCATTTTCTTGCTAATGAAGTGTCTTAGTACTGTGCACATTCTACAAGAGACCAAGATGAGGGCACAGCACTGGATGCTAATGAGCTATTCCCCAGTCTCTGTCATTGGACACAATACCTGATCTTCTGTTCATGGCCCTTTGCTGCTGTGTTCATTCTCAAATTACTTCGAATGAAGCTGGAGAGATGGCTCAGCCATTAAGAATACTTGTTCTGTCGAAGCATTCTGGTTCAAGATCTGGCAATCACATGATGGCTAACAATCATCTACAAGAATGTGGTATACAGACACATATGAGCAAAACCCTCACATATACATAAATAAACACATATAAAACTTAAGAAATATTTTCATTACATGGAGTCTTTGATATTTCACAATCAGTAACCACAGGTGTGTCCTTGATTATCTGTATCTTGGTTGGTGGTTGAGTCCTGGGAGCTCTGAGGGTACTAGTTAGTTCATATTGTTGTTCATCCTAAGGGGCTGCAAACCCTTCAGCTCCTTTGGTCCTTTCTCTAACTCCTTCATTGAGGACCCTGTACTCAGTTCGTCTCTTCTTTTTCTATGGAGAATATTACTGAGATTTTAAGAGAGATCACAGAATCTGTAGGTCATTTTGATTAGTGTGAACATTGTAATTCTTACAATCAGTGACCATAGGTGTGTCCTTGATTATCAGTGTCCTTTTCAGTTTCTTTTTCTCCATCTCAGGTCTCTACCCCTTGGCTGAGATGTTTGCTGTTGCTGACAGTGAAGCAGTTTTCAGAATTTGATTTTCACACCACAGTTGTTAGTGTGTGCAAAGGAAACTGAGAGTTCTGTATGCTTGCTGGAGTTGTTTTATCCTATATGTTTATACTCAATTTGTTACTACTAGGATTGTTTGCTGAACTTTTCAAGGTTTTCTAAGTTTACTGCCATGTCTTATGCTAGTAGAAACTCCTAATCCCTTCATTTCCAGTCTGGAAGCATTTTGTTCTTTTTGGTCCCAATTAGATAGGATTTCTAGTGTCATATTGAGAACAGATTGTGACAGTGGACTTCTGACTGGTTTCAGCCTCTCACTGTTAACTATACTGTTAGCTCTTTTGAATTGGAAGTCTCTGTCTATGTCTCTCTCTCTCTCTCTCTCTCTCTCTCTCTCTCTCTCTGTCTCTGTCTCTGTCTCTGTCTCTCTCTCTCTCTCTCTGTGTGTGTGTGTGTGTGTGTGTGTGTGTGTGTGTACTTTCTTCCCATACCTGTGGATTCTACAGCAGTGACTTTTGCTGTAGCAAACTACCTATGAGAAGTTGGGCACTAATTTTTGACAATGTGACCAACCAGGGCTCAGGCACTTCATTGCTGGTCCCTGTGCCCAAGCTCCCTGAGTCAGATGAGCATCACCTACACAAATTAAAACAAAGGTCTAATTCATCCAAGGCCATAGGTAAGGGAAAGTCTATAAATGGTCTAACCTTGCTTTTTCTCTTCTGTAGTTCTGCTTCTGACTAGCAGTTCTTGCTAGCTGAGGTATATCAAGAGAGGACAGGTGTTTATAAGGTGTTCTTAAGAGTTCATCCTGAAGCAGGGTCAGGGCTATTGCAAACCCCGGCTATGCTCACGGACTGACTAAGATAAAGACACCTTAGCAGCTGGAACCACGTCTGAATAGTCTTCTGTGGTGAATAGCCACAAAAAGGTTCATGAATACTTACTTTAAAAAGGGTGTGGGGTGTGGAGGTATGTACCTGTATTCCCACTACTTGGAATGAAAAGGTAGGCAGGCCTATGTAAGTTTGAAACCAGCATGGACTACTCTAAGAGAATTCCAGACCATCCAAAGTTACAACATGAAAGACGCTCTCTCTCTCTCTCTCTCTCTCTCTCTCTCTCTCTCTCTCTCTCTCAAAACGAAACAATAACAAAAACAAAAAACAAAAAAAGTAGAGGTTAAATAACAAATGTCTTAGTGTATCAGGAACACTGACTGAAGTTTTGACAATTTTTTTTTTTTTTTTTTTTTTAGCATCTTAACTGTGAAAAAAAGAAGGGGAATCCAAACAAAGTCCATTTTGGGTCAAGGTTTCAATGTTCTCCAGTGGCTGGATTTCAAAGGGCCATCTGTTCGTCAAGCCTGGTGTGCTGTCCCTTCAACAGTCACATGGAGGCTGGTGTGGGTGAGGATTGTAGGCCTCAGACAACAGTCATGATTTTGGCCCTTGCTCCCAGGCCATCTAGATCCCAGATAGAAGATGGAACAATGGAACAAGTCAAAAGCACCCATGGTTCTGAAAAGATGCCTGTCCTCCCGATAAAAGAGATCATGGAGAGTACAGAGGTTGGACGTGGTCAACATGCATCCTGTAACAAGCAGGATGAGTCATAATGAAGGAAATGTCTTTAGTGTTCACAAGGGAAACCACAGACTACAATACGCTTATACATTCCAGCAGAGTATTAAAGAATGAAAAAAAAATGATGAAGATAACCGTGGTTTCCACCTAAATCCTCCAAAATAACTGATCAAATGAAAAGGAGGTTAACTTGTGAAACCTACATGGTCTTAAACACATGACAGGTGTATTCGTCTGGGTTCTAATTTAACAACATACAGAATGAATCTCTATATGTACAAAGTTGATTTATCACAATGATATGAAGGCTGGCATCCAGCCAATCCAGCCATGGCTGCCTATGAATTAAAATACCAAGAATCCAGACATTGCTCAGTACAAAAGAATGGATGTCTCAGGTGGTGTCCAGTAGATGGTGAGATCCTGAAGTGGTAGGCTCTAAAGACAGTGGAGGAATGGACAAGCTAGCAAAGCTAGAGCAATCATGGAAATAGCAAAGTTTACTTCATTCATGTGCTGATATAAACTTCCAGCAGAAGTTTTGGCCTATATTAGAGGCAGGTTTTCACAGGTCAGCAGATCAAGATTAAACAAGTGTTTTCCAACATTAAATATCTTGTTTAGAATTAGACTTTCCACTTCTAATTAATCCAAAATCCATTTCAACATGTGGCCTAGTTTTGGATCTTAGTTAAATCCATGTGTAATCAGGTTAACAATCAAGACAGCCACTACAAACATACACACTACTAACACACACACACACACACACACACACACACACACACACATGTATACAGTGAATATATACACACACATATACATGTATACAGTGAATTTACATACATACATATACATATATATACATTTATACACACACAAACACACACACACATATTTATTAGAATGACTTACATGCCATAATCTGATTAATCCAAAATTGGAGCCTATGTACTAAAAGTCCAAGAATCCAGAAATTGTCCACTTTATGAGCCTAGGGGTCTCAACTAGTTTTCAGTCTATGCAAGAATTCCAAGGAAGTAAATTCCAATGCCACTGAATAAAGGGATATGCTAACGAGGGTGGAGAGGAGCAGGCAAAATGAGACCTTCCTTCTTCCATGTTTTATATAGTCTTCCATGGGTCTGTAACCTAGAGGCATAATTCTTTAAGCCCTTACAAAGTCAGTATTTCAAATAGCAAGCTTAAGTGCTGCCAAAACCTTCCAGGCCCTTAAGGCTTTCAAGTGAATGGCCTTTCTCTGAGTCTCAGATACGACAATCAGCGCGTACCTGAACTTGTCCTACACACTATAGAGGTTGCTATAGACCCAGTTGGACTTTGCATCAGGTGCCTTAACAGTCAGTCTCAACCCTGGAAGTCATTTTATGGTGCCAGGACACAGGCTTTTGTGGTACATGATCTGAGTGTCACAGAGGTCATAGAATTAGGCCCTTTGGGGGTACTTCCATATTAGACCATATGTTCAACAAACCACCTTTGCCAAGATTCTGCAGCAAGTGCAGGGATGGCCATTAATATTCACACAGACTGGTCCATGCTTTCCATGTGTAGGTGACCTGTGTCATGTAGCTGTGTGATGGGAAAGTCACCATTAAATGGTTTTATTATGACATTTTCACCTATGAGTAAAATATAAGTCAGCCATATCAACCCTTGTATCAGCCTCTGCTTTTGTATGTGTCTGTGTGTGTGTCTGTGTGTGTGTCTATGTATTTGTCTGTGTGTTTGTGTGTGTGTGTGTGTGTGTGTGTCTGTGTGTATGTGTGTGTCTGTGTCTGTGTCTGTGTATCTGTGTCTGTGTGTGTGTGTGTTACAAGCCTGCTTTTCTGGAGGGATCAAGCAAGTTCTCAGAGCTGCTGAGAGTTCAGCAGTGCAATGGTGAGCTCATGGCTGGAGAATGGCATGTCACATCATGCCACCCTGTCTTGCTCTCACATCCTTTCTTCTCCTCCTATGCTATGTTTCCTGACTCTTGGATGGAGGGATATGCATGTTTGTTTGGGGAAATGTGTTTGCCCATGCTTTGGGCTCATGCCTGTGAGGCAAACCTTTGGTGGCCTGGTTGGGAAACTATTACTTTGCCTTCCTCCTTTTCCTCTGATGCTCGTGGTGGTTGTGGACCAGTCCATGCACAACTGAAGATTTTATTCCTAAGAGATTTTGGAAGGATGTTTAAAGGCCTCCAGGTTCTAGTCTGCAGCACCTGTGTTTGTCAGGGTATAAGCTAACGAATGACTCTCCGAGTTCTCTGCAAGGCTTATGTGCTAAGTTCTTCTTCATATGTGTCCTCGAATGGTGAAGGGAGAGCTACACTCATTGCCAGAAGCCTTAACATACAGTGAGAATCTCCTAACCCCCTCTATCACTTCCCTATTTGACAGTTCTTGTTATTCTTCAGCATGGGAGGGATAAAATGCCTGACTGACAACATTTGTATTTGCCACTTGCATTTCTGGACAGACACCCTGATGCAAGGGGCTCTGAGTGACCAGGGTTTTGCCCTCTGCAGCATGGGGAGCTCATTTTCCCCCTGTTGTGGTTACTAATGTTATGATAAAACGCCGTGACCCAGAGAAAGTTAGGGATGAAGCTCTAGCTTGTGACAACTTGACACAAAATAGCCAGCACAATTGAATCATGTCACCTTGACACAAACACAGCACATTTATTTATTTTGACACTACATTTTTCAATCAGAACTTCCCTCATTTATCCCCAACATAGCACATTAATATTAATATCACAAACAAAACACAATGACATAAAATCTGACATGGTCTTTGTCACTTTAAAAACTCCATATCTGTAAAAATCTTAAGACTCTTTAAAAATGAAAATTATCTATTAAGATTAAAGTCTCTTCAGAGATGAGGAGAACCCAACATCTGTTCCAACACCAAGAGTAACTGGGACCAGCGGTACCAGTCACACAGGAACTCTGCCAGCCCAGTGGCTCTGGTTCCTTCCAGACCAGGCACACAGGAACTCCACCAGCCCAGTGGCTCTGGTTCCTTCCGGTCTCTCTGGACTGGTGTCCTGAGCAGACCTTGGGAGCAAGGTCCACAGCGAGTCCCATAACACCCCGAGAAAGCTCCACTCCCAGGGGCTCTAACAAGCCCAGCGTCACAGGATCCCAGAATCACAGGATCCCAGAGACAGCTTGACTCTGAGGAGTTCTGACACAACCAGGATCACAGGAATGACAGGCTCCTGTCAGATTTAGCAAGGGCACATAGCACTAGAGATAACCAGATTGGGGGGGGGGAGGTGGAGGGGCAGAGAAGTGTAAGAAAATGAACAACACAAACCAAGGTTCCTTGGCATCATCAGAACCCAATTCTCCCAGCGTAGCAAGTCCTAGACACTGGAAAAGCAAGATTCAGATATGAAATCACTTATCATGATGATGATACAGGACCTTAAGAAAGACATAAATAGCACCCTCAAAGAAATATAGGAGAACACAGGTAAACAGCTAGAAGCCCTTAAAGAACTACAGGAAAACACAATCAAACAGGTGAAGGAAATGAGCAAAACCATCCAGAATCTAAAAATGAAAATAGAAACAATTAAGAAATCAGAAAGAGAGACAACTCTGGCCATACAAAACCTAGGAAAGAAATCAGGAGTCATAGATGGAAACATCACCAACAGAATATAAGAGATAGAAGAGAGAATCTCGGGGGCAGAACACACCATAGAAAACATTGACACAACAGTTAAAGAAAACGCAAAATGCAAAAAGCTCCTAACCCAAGACATCCAGGAAATCCAGGACACAATGAGAAGACCAAACCTAAGAAAAATAGGTATAGAAGAGAGTGAAGACTCCCAATGTAATGGGCCAGTAAGTATCTTTAACAAAATTATAGAAGAAAACTTCCCTAACCTAAAGAAAGAGATGCCCATGAACATACAAGAAGCCTACAGAACTCCAAATAGACTGGACCAGAAAAGAAATTCCTTCTGTCACATAATAATAAAAACACCAAATGCACTAAACAAAGAAAGAATTTTAAAAGCAGTAAGGGAAAAAGGTCAAGTAACATATAAAGGCAGGCCTATCAGAATTACACCAGACTTCTCACCAGAGACTATGAAAGATAGAAGATCCTGGGCAGATGTCATACAGACCCTACAAGAAAACAAATGCCAGCCCAGGCTACTATACCCAGCAAAACTCTCAATTACCTTAGATGGAGAAAACAAGATATTTCATGACAAAACAAAATTTACACAATATCTTTCCACAAATCCAGCCCTACAAAGGATAATAGATGGAAAAATGAACAGAAGGAGCAAAACTACACCCTAGAAGAAGCAAGAAAGTAATCTTTGAACAAATCCACACAAATCTAATTCCACCTCTTACAACAAAAACAACAGGAAGTGACAATTACCTTTTCTTAGTATCTTAATATGAAAATTAATATTACCAACATATCCTAATTGATTGAAGTCCAAAAATATGAAGAATTAGAAATTTGTTGATTGTCATCCAATGGTCTCTCTAATTTGGTAATTGGAGAAATAGGTTCAACATTGTACAATCTATATACACTTTCAGCTTGTTTGTGACAGTGTCTTGCTGTATACAACATAAGGGTCTGGAAATCTTGCTTCTCCTATCTCAGCCTATTAGTAGTATTGTTTATTTCATGTTTTTTTTTACACTACACTATGGTTTTCAGAACAGCTTATATATTTCAAAAGTATTTATATACCCAAGGGAGACATAGATAATTAACTTGGGGGGATAGCTTGTAGGAAAGAGAACAACAAAGAATGAGACTGAATGCTTTGCTTGACATTTGTAGCTCTTGTATCAAGTTTGAAGAAGAGGACTTTATAAGTTACTCTTTCTCTGAGATGAATGCTTTTCCAAATTATCACAACTAATGAATCAAATTCACACCCTCACCTAATGTCTGTGCCACCCTCCAAGCAGAACCATTGTTCATTGAAACAGTTGGTGAATGACTTTATGCATAGACCATCTTATTACATACACGATTTCTTAAATGAATGTAACCTGTTCCCTTTGGGCTGAGAAAAAAGTCACTCACTCAAGTCAAATAGCTTTGACCATAGCAGGAAGTCTGTATCCAAAAATCGAGCCTACAATTCATTTCTTGGTGCAGCAGAACTGTCAACTCTCAGCTTAGCTACAATGGAGGTAAAATCCGGTGGTGATGTGAGGGTCATTGAAGTATAGCCTTATTACAATGAAATCCATTGTCTAAAAATTGTTCTTATTTTGGGCTTGTACCACAGAAAGAGCCAAGATTATAAACTCTACTAAATATAAAACAAACAGACAAAAAGACTTTATATATTCATGTTCATTTAAGAAAATACTAGCAGTGATGTATTATTTTGAAATATACAGTTAATATGTTTGGAGTTATTTAAAATTTATATTGAGAAAAGTATATTTTCACTATTGATGTAGACAAGCATCAACATAAGACTGTTAAATTGATTGTTGTTTTATATCAAACAACTTTTATAATACTTATTTTTATTGTTATACTATTTTATAAATTTTAAGGAATATGACAAAAAAGATATTGCAGGTATTGAAGGGGGTCTCTGGGAGGAGTTGGGGTACAAAAGTGAAACAAGAATGTAATTTAATTCTATTTACTTAAAATATGTTTTTAAATGTTAACAAATTCAGGTAAATTGAAATCCTGTAACTGTTCTCATCATAGTGCAATAAAAGTTAAAAAAAAAAAAAAAGAATTAAAGTCTCTAACTGTGGGCCTCTTTAAGTATCAAAATTGTCTTAAATACTTTTTAAACTGAAGTAGAAATAACCATGCTACCATCACAATCTTAACAGAGTGAAACCCCACTCCAACCATAAATCACTCAGTTTCCAATGTGTGGGATTCACTCACAATCTTATAGATCAGCTCAGTGTCTTTAGGCAATTCTCCAGCTCACAGCCTGTCTCCTAGGCTCTAGCTGTCTCCGATACACTGCTGAGGCAGTTCTTGGTGCTCATCCCATAGGAATGGCATCTTCAAAATGTTGGTGTCTCTTGTTGCAACTGGACCATGCTCTCATCTACAGCTTCTCCGGGACTCCTTTCATGATGCCTCAGTTTCTCTTCTTCACTCCTTCAATCGAGGGGCTTCATTCAATCTGCTCCAGAGGTTTCAAGCAGACCAGTTTCCTCTACTGTCCTTTCACAATGCTGAGCCTCAGCTACTCTCTGTGACCCCGCCATGCCTCCAACCATGCCAGGTTCTGCTGCCACCACAATGTACATCCTAGGCCATGTCTTGAGCACAGCTTCTGTGTGCTAACTCTCAGGAAACCCTTCCTAGAAGACTTCCCCTCAATGATCTTTAGCCCCAGCTGACAGCATTCATTGTCCAAGCAAAGCAAATGTTTACTTTACTTGTTTGGGTCTCTTGTAAATCACAGCCCATTCTTAGGCACCAGCAGGGTAGACACCGCAGAGTCTTTGTATAAACGGCTTGGTAGAGGCTTTGCTTCCCTCTGAAACTTCATAAGTCAGGCCTCTATCGTCTGCACTGATCTCAATAGTCTTCTCTTTTAAGCTATTACAGAACAGCTCGCTGAGGTTTCAACACGCAGGGACATTTCTAGCCTATAATCTCCAAGTTCTTCCACAATCCTGTCCACAATACATCATCAAGTCTGTAGCAGCAATGCCCTACAACCGTGTATCAATTTCTGTCCTAGTTAGGATTACTATTGTTGTGATGAAACACCATGACCAAAAGCAATTGTGGATGGAAAGTTAGATTTGGCTTACACTTCCACATCACAGTTTATCAGGACAGGACCTCAAGCTGAAACTGAAAGAGACACCACAGGGGCAGGATTGCTGCTCACACCCTTGAGCCCATTATGAACTCAGTCTGCTTTAGTCTGCTTTCTTAAAGAGCCCAGATCTACCCTTCCAGAGGGGGCCTGACCAACAATATGCTACGCTCATCCACATCAATCATTAAATTAGTAAAGACTCTATAGCATTGCCTACAACTCAATATTATAAAGGTTTATTCTCAGTTGAAGCTGACAAGTCTATATTGTGTTAGGTTGATATAAAATTAGCCAGCACACTCTCAGAGATGACTTGTGGTCAGTTTCAGATTGTAAGCGTCCGGAGTACCTCTTTGATATCAGTCTCTTCATTTGAGTTCTGGAGTGAAAATTGGTTTTAATCCCCATGGTCCAGGAAGCTACTTCTCTTAGGATGCTCAAAAAGAAGATGTGGTTTGAGAGCAATGATGGAAACCATAGGTATGACTGCCTAGTGAACACTTTTAGGCTCAGTGTTGTATTTTGCGTAAGAGCAACTCTGACCCTTGGCTATTGTGCCTTCCAGCTCCCCTGGATGTATTCATAAGAACTGGCTAGATTGGATGTTCACACCATTCTACAGAAAACACTCATTTCATTTGGAACACCAGTGGCTTGCTGATGGCAGATCAGGTGTACCCTGTAAGTTATACTTCTCTGCTCACAATTCATGCAAAGATTCTGTGATACTGACAGCTAGCTCTCATAGCTATGTGCCCGGATCCTCAGGTGTGAGAGGGCTGCCCTCTGTGCCCCAGCAGATCCTCTTCTTTCCAGTCTGCCACCCTCTGACCTCCCTTTGGTTTTGCTCTGTCCCCTGTCAGCATCAGCCTGCAGGGCCCTCTCATGCACTCCTTCCCCTGCCTTGATGTGGTGTTTCCCTCACCCTTGCTGTAGAGCAGTGTACAGAAGAAACTTAGGGGACAATTAGAAGCTGCCCTCTCTCCAGCAAACATTTCCTGCCAATGCTAGAGGAACTTTCTTTTCCAACTCACGTTGCAGGAAGTGGCTTCATTTTGCATTCTTTGGCTTCACTGTGCTGCTCTCAAGGTTACTAAGCTCTGTGTCTGAGGCCCCCATCTTCTACCTTGTCCCTACTAAGGGTCTAGTCTGATGGAAACTAATGATGGTATATGGTCTTCCCATTTCCTGGTACAGTGCTGAGAGTTGCTTCCATGTGGAAAAAAGGAAAAATGGTCCCTCAATAGGGTAAGAAATCTTTATTCTGGAGGTAAATATGAAAGACAATTTCCAGGCTACAAGAATGAGCCCAGATTTAGATAGCCTACAATTTTATGTGACAGCAACTTTATGGAACTTTTATACTAGAGACACAAGGATAGCCATAAATCAATAATTTTTCAAATACATCATTTGGTACATATGGCAGACAGTTTATACCAAGTCTCATAAATCTTGATTCTGGTGCTCTGATGCTATTTGTTAAAATTTTAGCGTTTAGGTTGTGAGCATGAAGAAGGGCTCTTCATACATTCTCAGGATATATGTAATAGTCACAGTAATGTTAAGGGACCAACTAGGGTTGGCAATAACTGGGTCCTAAGTGGACTAGAGATGACTCAAGACAATATATCTTGGGGCCTGTGATGTTCCAGCATCTCACATGACTGAGGTTCTAATAAGTCAATTAGCTTTTCTGAGTCCAGATCTTTCTATGAACTTGTGTTCACAGATGAGATGTTTTTGTGTCACTGTGTCATTTTTGTGGCCTGGCTCAGCTCTAGCCTGTGTCTTTGATTAATTCATATGTTCTATAACTTCAGATAGATACTATGCACTAAGGTTTGCTTAAGTCCTTCTCTCAGAAACTTTCACTCAAATAGAGTGATAAGTAAGAGAACACGCAAGGTTAGTAGGAAATTGTCTTAATTTGTGAGGTAAAAGCAAACATAACACATTAGATTCTTTTAAATTTGTGAAGAAAAAGGGAAATATCAGTATTATACAGACAATGTCCCCAGGTTATTGAAGCTAGATATCAAAAAGCACGATGACCAATAACAATGTTGGTAATATTGTACATCTAAACCCATTTGTAACACACAAGGCATGATGAGGTTTGCTTCTTTCAGGGTTTTAATCCTTCCAGGAAAACAGAAGCCTGCATTACCTCAGGGATCTAACAAAGGAGAGAAGCAGCCAAAACAGCGTGCGAATGGGAGTGTGTAGGCAAGCATGTGAATGGTAGGTGTGGGCAAAGGATGCGAATGGAAGTGTGTAGGCCAAGCGTGCAAATGCTGAGTGTGTAGGCAAAGTGTGCTAATGGGTATGTGTAGGCAAAGTGATGCATTCCTGATGGGGAGGATGTATTTCCTGGTAAAAAGGATTTGAATCATAAATTAATTTCATGATAAATGATTGTTAAAAAAAACAGTGAAAAGCAAAAGGTTCTGTACATTGTAAGGGTTTTTGACACTTATTTAAAGTAGTATAAGTTTATAAAGTATAGCTATTTAATTACATGTATGATTTATAATTACTTCTGAGTTTGTCAAAACTTTAACTTATTGACAATGCAGTCTTATCTTAGTCAAGATTGATTTGAAATCTTTTTTTCAACCTTTCTTCATCAGAAGTGCCTAATCTTTTGATCATGTGACACAAAGTGATCTAATTCATGCTTGAGGACCACACAATGCAATTACCTAAAAATATTTGCAAAACTGCCTTATAATATTTTATGGAAGGCACTGAATTTGATTTGGCCACATACACATATATTCTGTGAGCTGGCCAGTCATGAAGCTATGTAACAGATTAAAACCACTATTTGTTCTTCAAGTCTGGTGTAACTGACTCTCTGAGTTTTCAATAGGCACCACTAGAGGCCTAAAGCATTGAGGATCAAGGGCTGGGCTGACAGCCAGGATTTTCACCTTCACCTCCAGGTTTCTCATGTCCCAGTGTAGAGGACAGTGGGATATCTCTAAAAAGATATGATAGCTTCAGAAAGGATACTGAGACCCCAGAGTTTGAGCTTTGGGTCATTTCACAGAGAAATTCCCTTGTTCAGAAGATGATGGGTGGAGGAAAACCAAAGACAAAGGGCCCATAAAACATTCCAACACCCCTGAAAGCGACCACTAAGGAGATACTACTGCCAACAACACAAGGAAGCTGGGGGCCAGCTGCACAGTCTTAAAGACCCGCCAAGAATAGAGCTGCAAGTAATATAAATTTCAAAATCTATCAGTTGCCACCAGGATTCTCATCAAGACCTAGTTCAAGTTGAGAACTTAAGTTTTTTTGTTTTTTGTTTTTTTCCGAGACAGGGTTTCTCTGTGTAGCCCTGGCTGTCCTGGAACTCACTCTGTAGACCAGGCTGTCTTTGAACTCAGAAATCCGCCTGCCTCTGCCTCCCAAGTGCTGGGATTAAAGGCGAGGGCCGCCACCCGAGGACTTAAGTTTTTAAAGCTCTCTCTACATCCTAATAAAGCCACTTTATGTTCCTGAATTATTCCTTAATCTATGTCATCAACCCTTTGAAGCAATTAACCCTCATTTATTACCTTAGTACTCTCAACTCCACATCTATCAACCAGTTTGAAGCCTGTATATTAGTCTTTCCCCTCCACACTGACCTCTTGTGAGATGCAGGGAGTCTTGTGTCTCAGTCTATGATTGGAGGAGATGCTCAAGGTTGTCACTGAACACTGACATAAATACAGATGAAACTTCAACTCCACTTTCTCAAGATAACCCCCAGTTATTAAACCAGTACATTAGGTTTATTTTAAATTTCTTCATCAGGATGGAACACCATGGGGAGATGTCTCAGCTCCTGTCAGCTCATTCCCTCCAACTGTAGTCATTACACGGCTGGCCACTGTGGGTTCATCTGAGGAAAGTTAACAGCACTCAATCTATACAGGCTTGAAGAAATAGTTCCGGAGGGCCATGTGGGCACTTTTGCACATTCTATCAGTAAAAGTTGGTGCAACATACACCAAACACCCTGAGACTCTAATGGGTAACCATAATCTGAGGTCCTTACATCACATTATAGTTTCCCACTTTAACCACTGTGGCTGAAAATTCTTTATTCCTGCTCATAACCTATTTCTGGTTCTAAGTCTTCAGTGTCTTTGTCTTGTCTAAAATTATCTTTCAGTTATATTTCTATCTTCTAGATTAGAAGCCACTAAGATGAAGATAGCGTTGTGGCAGGACTATCCATCTCTACCATCTACACCAGCACGTATCTGTCAGCACCATGAACCATTTGACCTCTGAGTCATATGAGAGTCTGACCTTGAACCTCATGGAAGAACCTTCCTTCCACTCTCAAAATTGGTCAATCTCTTCTTACGTTTTATGGTTTTATGACCCTATGACAGCTAAGCAACCTCAGAGAGGGCTCTCAGTGTCCTATTTTCAGCAATAAATCCCTTCCAAAAGGACGTGACCTGTATCATTTGTCCACAACATGATTTGCACATCTCTCAAGGCAGCAATGAAGAATCAAATTCTCCCTCCCTGGAAAGTAAAATCAAAATATGTAGAAGAACAAATATAAACTTAACCTCGAGTAGCAAATAAGTGAGACTCAGGCTGTCGTTATTTTATTTGGCTTTCACAATTACTGGGGGTTAACCTCTAATCTACTCTTCTAATCCGGGTCTGGCTACCTCTCCAGTGATGCACTCCAGACACGTGCTGTTTCTCCTGGGCACGGGCTTTTGCCCATCTCCCCTTATAGCAGCATCCTCTCTCTCCCCTCTTTCTTCTTCCTTCTCCCCCTCCCAGGTCACTCCAATTCCACCTGCCTATAATCCCTCCGAAATTGGCTGTAGTCAATTTTATCTAACCAATAGTTAGAAATCAAGGTACAAAGTTTGTATAACAAAGGAGTGTAAGTGTAAGAACTCATTCACAAGCTTAGACCTTCCAGTACGTAATTAACAGTACAATACAATAGCGACACACCAAACCTCCGCGGAAATATTCTCCTATAATAAGCAGAGCATAATACTTTGAGTCTGACTCAGTTCCTCAATATATCTCGTAAAATTAGAGTGTGCATCTACCCAATCCTCGTACCTCACACCAGTGGTTGAACAATGGTTCTACAGAACTTCTTATCTAAGAAGACATGAGCTGTTTCTCTCTTATCTAAATACGAACATAAAAATCGCCAGAGAGAAGGCTAAATAATAGCTCGTAACTAGTATTAAAAGCTCCCTTATCCCCTCAGGAATATTGTCTCTTGGGAACTCACTAGCTATCTTTGGGTCCACAGTGTTTATCTTTGTCGCGTGTGTATATACACATGTGTGCATAAGCTTGTTCATATGCTTGTACATATGGAGACTACACATTACCTTTGGATGTCACTCCTCAGGATGCTATGTACACTGTGGTTTGAGACAGTCCGTACTGGAACTCACCAATTCACCTATGCCAGCTGAGGAGGAAATGCCAGAGATGTACTTTCCTCTCTCTGTGCCCTGCCCTGGGATTACAAGCATGTGCCAGCACAGTGTGCATGTGTTCTGAGGAGGGAACTCAGGTGCTCATGCTTGTAAGGGGCAAGCAGTATACGACTGAGCTGTCTCCTTGTTCCTTGTTCCTCACTAAAACGTTTATATCATTATGTGTCACTGAATGTGACATTTCTACGCTTATGTCATGTGCCTGGTAGTTACTGGCATGACAGTGCAAACTAGTTGAGGATTGTTACCGTCACCTGTTCCTATCATGGAGTCTGTGGGTACTGTGGATCCCTACAGACAGGACCATTTGAGGATTCATCTTTCCCTTAGCATATAACTCATTCTCCTTACTCAAGCTAATATTTCGCTTAGGTTTTTTTTTTTTTGTACAAATTCATAGGATAGTATAGTTTTATATGCATCTTACACATGCATAATCATAGATGTGTGATCTGAGGTTTCCTCACTTTTTTTCTGCATTATTATTTATTTTTGATAATCCTCTCCCCTGAAACAATGATGGAAGGCTCGCCCATTCATAACACCTTGCTCAGATCTCACCCTGAACAGTGTGAGGTTACACTGGAGTGAGAGCGAGGCATTGGGTCGGTGGAGCAAGCTTAGTCTTGGTTGACCAGGGTTTTAGTAGGGATGCTGAATTTTCTTCCCATCTCCAGATGTTTGAAAAAAAAAACTGGGTATTTCCAATTTATTTGCCAATGGACTATTTACTCACTAGAAGGTTATAATATTGTGAGTGAAATCCTGAATCAGTGAGCTATGCCAGGACAACAGGTGCTCACATATGTGTCTTATTTACCTGCTCCATCCAATTGACTAGCTATAATTACCAAGTTCTCCTAATTGACGTTGACGACTGTCTCTTGGCCAACCTGGGCTCTCTTTCTCCAGTCTCAATTACTAATATGAACACTCGGATCACACATTGTACACCACACAGTTATCACATGTACTTAATCATAGAATGGCTGCAAAACTATGAATGAGTTCCCATTAGAGTTCAAAGAGACCAGACTGGAGGCAGCGACTGGGGGACTCTAGTCACACAGACAGACTCAATGGAAGTGACTAGAGGAGCTGTCAAGGAAGCTAGTGGAGGGCTGCAGGGCTGCACCAGGCCTCAGGACTGAGTGAACTAACTGCACAGGCGAGGAACAGGACCCCAGGATCCAGCGGGTGAGAGGCAGACCCACATTAGCATGGAGCAGCAGATGAACTGTCAGACAGTGATTCAAGTGGGAGGCATTAGCTGTGTGGATGGAGCTGAAGCCTTAAGATAGTCAGGAGTTCTCTGTCTGCAGGTTCCTTGACACGCAAACAGTCAGATGGAAAGTTTCTAGGGGCCATAACCATTTCAGGATTTGGTGGCCTCTTTAGGGGTCCAGGTGAGAGTGAGATAAATTCTCAGAACTAGTTCTCTGATATAATATGAGATGCACATATGTTCATGACATCAAACCTATTTGGATAAGTGCATAGGAGGCATATTTTTACTTTGGGGATTAAGTTAATTATCAATACCTGCATCATGGGTGGTCCTTGGCTGACATTTGTGTTTAAAGTGAGGTGTCATGTCCTCGAATGTCTGCATTACACTCAGAAGAGAGCCATGTGCTGCTTGTAAAATGGAGTCACTCAGGGCAAGTCATAGTTTTTGCACAGTGAGGAGTAGTTTAGAGCCACGCCCAGCTTGATCTCCACAGCACTATCATGTAAGAATGAGAAAGGAAAGGAAGAGAGCAAGAGAAA
>JADRCD010221623.1:0-17472 GCA_019843815.1 Montemys delectorum | reverse complement strand
GGGAAAGGAGAAATTTACATGTAAATAAAGAAAATATCTAAAAAAAAGTGATTTAATTCTATTCACTTAAAATATGTTTTTAAATGTTAAGAACTTCAGACAAATTGTAACTTTTCTCATCATAATGCAGTAAAAGTTTTTTTTTTTTTAAAAAAAGAAATAAATAATGGTTGTGAGCCGAACATGACTTTACTTCTACACATAGACTTTAAAAACTCTCTTGTAGAAAATCAAAGTAGTTTCTTATTTTTATAAGTTACAAGAAGAAAAATATTTATAAATTCCACTTCTTTTTTTGTTTGTTTGTTTATTGATTTAAGTTTTAATGCACTATGATGAGAAAAGATACATGATTTCAATTTATCTGAATTTGTTAAAATTTAAAAACATATTTTAAATAAATACAATTAAATCACATTCTTGTTTCCCTTTTGTACCCCAACTCATCCCAGAAACTCCCCTTAATACCTACAATATCTTTTTTTATAGTCTTTAAAATTAATAAAATATTTTAATAAAAATTAGTATTATAAAAGTTGTTTGATATAAAACAACAATCAATCTAACAGTCTTATGTAGATGCTTGTCTACAGTAATACTGAAAATATATGTTTTTCTCAATATAAATTTTAAATAACTCCAAACATATTAACTGTATATTTCAAAATAATACATCACTACTAGTATTTTCTTAAATGAACATAAATATATAAAGTCTTTTGTTTGTTTGCTTGTTTGTTTGTTTGTATTTAGTAGAACTTAAAATCTTGGCTCTTACTGTAGTACAAGCCCAAAATAAGAACAATTTTTAGACATTGGATTTCATTGTAATAAGGCTGAACTTCAATGACCCTCAAATCACCAAAAGAATTTACCTCCATCGTAGCTAAGCTGAGAGTTGACAGTTATGCTGCACCAAGGAATGAATTGTAGGCACGATTTTTGGATACGGACTTCCTGCTATGGTCAAAGCTATTTGACTTGAGTGAGTGACTTTATCTTCAGCCCACAGAGAAAAGGTTACATTCATTTAAGAAATGGTGTGTGTATTAAGATGGTCTATCTATGAAATCATTCACCAACTGTTTCAATGAACAATGGTTCTGCTTGGAGGGTGGCACAGACATTAGGTGAGGGTAAGAATCTGGTTCATTGGCTGTGATGATTTGGAAAAGCATTCATCTCAGAGAAAGAGTAACTTATAAAGTCCTCTTCTTCAGACTTGATACAAGAGTTACAAACGTCAAGCAAAGCATTCAGTCTCATTCTTTGTTGTTCTCTTACAAGCAACCTCTCTAGTTAATCGTCTATGTTTCTTTTGAGTATATAAATATTTTTGAAATATATAAGCTCTTCTAAAAATCATAGTATAGTATCCAAAAATGAAATAAACAATACTACTAGTAGAGAGGCTGAGATAGAAGCAGCAAGATTTCAAGACCCTTATGTTGTACACAGCCAGACACTATCACAAACAAACAAGCTGAAAATGTATATAGATTGAACAATATTGGACCTATTTCTCCAATTACCAAATTAGAGAGACCATTGGATGCAAGTCAACAAATTTCTAATTCCTCATATTTTTGGATTTCAATTGATTAGGATATGTTGGTAATATTAATTTTCATATTAAGATATTAAGAAAAAGTGATTGTTACTTTGTGTTATTTTTGTTGTAAGAGGTGGAATTAGGTTTGTGTGAATTTATTGAAAGATTACTTTCTTGCTTCTTCTAGGGTATAGTTTTGCTCCTTATGTTGATGTTTTCCATCTATTATCCTTTGTAGAGCTGGATTTGTGGAATGATATTGTATAAAATTTGTTTTATCATGGAATATCTTTTTTTCTCTCCATCTATGGCAATTGAGAGTTTTGCTGGATATAGTAGCCTGGGCTAGCATTTGTGTTCTTGTAGAGTCTGTATGACATCTGCCCAGGATCTTCTAGCTTTCATAGTCTCTGGTGAGAAGTCTGATGTAATTCTGATAAGTCTGCCTTTATATGTTATTTGACCTTTTTCCTTTACTACTTTTAAAATTCTTTCTTTGTTTAGTGCATTTGGTGTTTTGACTATTACGTGACGGGAGGAATTTTTTTTCTGGTCCAGTCTATTTGGAGTTCTGTAGGATTCTTGTATGTTCATGGTCATCTCTTTCTTTAGGTTAGGGAAGTTTTCTTCTATAATTTTGTTGAAGATATTTACTGGCCCATTACATTGGGAGTCTTCACTCTCTTCTATACCTATTATCCTTAGGTTTGGTCTTCTCATTTTGTCCTGGATTCTCTGGATGTTCTGGGTTAGGAGCTTTTTGCTCTTTGCATTTTCTTTGACTGTTCTGTCAATGTTTTCTATGGTATTTTCTGCCCCTGAGATTCTCTTTTCTATCTCTTGTAATCTGTTGGTGATACTTGTATCTATGACTCCTGATTTCTTTCCTAGGTTTTGTATCTCCAGGGTTGTCTCTCTTTCTGTTTTCTTTATTGTTTCTATTTCCATTTTTAGATTCTGGATGGTTTTGTTCATTTCCTTCACCTGTTTGGTTGTGTTTTCCTGTAGTTCTTTAAGGGATTTTTGTGTTTCCTCTTTAAAGGCTTCTAGCTGTTTACCTGTGTTCTCCTGTATTTCTTTAAGGGAGTTATTTATGTCTTTCTTAAAGTCTTGTATCATCATCATGAGAAGTGATTTTAGATCTGAATCTTGCTTTACTGGTGTGATAGTGTGTCCAGGACTTGCTATGGTGGGAGAATTGGGTTCTGATGATGCCAAGTCACCTTGGTTTGTGTGGCTTATATTCTTATGCTTGTCCCGCACCATCTGGTTATCTCTAGTCCTACCTGCCCTTGCTAAATCTGACTGGAGCCTGTCCTTCCTGTGATCCTGGTGTGTCAGAACTCCTCAGAGTCAAGCTATGTCTGTGGCCTATGATTCTGGGATCCTGTGACCCTGGGATTGTTAGAGCCTCTGAGAGTGCAGCAGCTTCCTCTGAGTATTGTGGGACAGGCTGAGGAGCCTGAGCCCAAGGTCTGCTCAGAACACCAGCCCAAAGAGACTGGAAGGAACCCGAGCCACTCTGCTGGTGTTGTTCCTGTGTGCCTGGTCCTGCTGGTCCCAGTTACTCCTGGTGTTGGGACAGATGTTGGATCCTCCTCACCTCTGATCTTGAGAGTGCCAGAGCGGCTGGGAGTGGAGCTTCCTCTGGGAGTGGCTACATTTTAATAATCCAAAATATATACATCCTTCTTATTTTTCAGAATATCTAGGGAAGAGGTTACAGTAAGTTTCACAAATGCTGTATTATCAAATAGCTCTTTCTTTACTCATAACCCAAAACTGTAGGTAAAAGAAAGCGAAGTTCAGAGTTCCTATGTCCTTGATAGATGCTTGTCCTAGTTAGTGTTACTATTGGTGTGATGAGACACCATGAGCAAAAGCAACATAGGGAGGGATGGAAACATGCTTGCCTTATACTTTCCCATCACTGTTCATCATCAAAGGAAGTTGGGAGAGGAATTTAAACAGGGTAAAAACTGATACAGAGGCCACAGACAGGTACTGCTCTCTGTCTTGTTTGCCATAGCTTGTCAGCCTGCTTTCTTTTATTTCTTATTTATTTATTTATTTATTTATTCATTCATTCATTTATTCATTTATTTATTATAGGTAAGTACACTCTTGCTGTCCTCAGACACACCAAAAGATGATGTCAGATCTCATTACAGATGGTTGTGAGCCACCATGTGGTTGCTGGGATTTGAACTAAGGACCTTCGGAAGAGCAGTCAGTGCTCTTACCTGCTGAGCCATCTCACCAGCCCCCACCGTGCTTTTTTTATAGACACAGAACCACCAGTTCAGGGATGGACCCATTCAAAATGGGTTGGGCTCTCTCTCATCAATCACTAATTAAGAAAATGCCCTACAACCTTGCCGATAGCCATATATTATATATGCATTTTCTCAATGGATGCTCTGTCCTCAACAATGACTTTTGCTTCTGACAAGTTGACACAAAACTAAGCAGTACAGTACTCTTTACTGACTGTAGTTATAAAACAACCATAAAATAAGTAAATAAAATCATTGTTATGATAAAACTTCCTAATAGATAATCAACCATTCACCTATTTTGAGCAATATCTGAATTAAAACAGTTTAAAACAGTGAAAGTATGAATATAAAAAATGGGCACCTATCTTAAGTTCATAGAAAGATTTTCTACTAATAAGTAATTTCTATTAGATGTGTATTTGTGATTCCTAAAGATGAAAATTATAAAATACTTATTGGGGCCTTTGTGGATACCATGCATCATACTCCATGCAGAACATGAGAGTGACTCTTTGCAGCAACTCTGTGAAGGGAGCACTACTGTTACATCCCCATTTTAGGTGATGGCACTAAGGCTCAATGAACTGCAATAATCCAAGGCCTCATAATCAATGGGCATCAAAGCCAAGATGCAAACCTATAAACATGGCTCTTCTGTCTCTAATATATTACTAGAGAGTTATAATTATTATTATCACTAAGACTACTAAAGTTGATCAAAAATATTCACCTACATATAGTATATTTAAACCACATCTTCAAACTCTTATCAGTTCCTCGATGTCAAAGATGATATGTGTGGGGCTGGAGGGATGGCTCAGGGATTAAATGCAAAGGCTGTTGGGAAAGAACACTGAGTTTGGTCCCCAATACCCATGTCAGGTTGTTCACAGATGCCTATAACTCTAGCTCCAGGAAGTCAACATCTCTGGCATCCACAGGCACCTGCACACACACACACACACATACACACACACACACACACACACACACACATACACACACACACACTCACACACACATACACACACACACACTCACACACACATACAAACACAAACACATGCACCCACGCACATGCATGCGCAGACACACAGACAAAAGCAACTTTTAAAAAAATGACCCAGAAAGAACAAAAACCTTCTAAAGATGTGTTCACATGATGAGTCTATTTAAGACTCTATTGTTTTTAAGTTTGCTCAATCATTACATAATTTTCCCAAGTCTATCCAAATTTATTTTTTAAATTTATGTAAATATTTTAAATATAATTTCAGCTATTTCAGACTTTTTTTTTATATTTTCTATACAAACTATCTACACAATGTTTCAGGTTTCATGCTAAATGAAAAGAGGCAGTATGATATTTGAAGCTATGTTAGACTAGCTTTAATATAAATATCTGGTAGCATATTGAACCAACTAGAAACATCCTTCAGTATAGATGTAACTTTTTAGTAGGAAAATAGTTTACTTGGTTAACCAAGGAAATATCATTGTTTTGTTCAGATAACTCATGTTGTTAACGTTATGATCACATTTTCTAAACAGGTGAACTCTTCAGCTAATATGTGAAGCCTTCTTCATATATAAGTTTAATGTTTGATATGGTTAATTAGAAAGAAAATCAATATAATTCAAAAGACATAAACTTTGAAATTTGATTCATATTTCAATTTTAGTACAAGTTACCTTTCTCATTGTTTCCTTTCCCATCCTGCCCCATGCTATTCTTAAAGACCAGAATTTGCACTGATGTCTGCTGAGTGTCTTCATTCTGGAAAGAACGGACTTCATTTTCTGTCTTTTGACATCAGTGGGAAGCATCAACCCGTGCACTGTCCCAGTTACTTCATTAACAACAGATGGTCTAGAAGATAGTTTTTTTTTTTAATTCAGCCACTATTTGGCATCAGACTTTAAAGATGGACACATCATGCTTCCCTTCTCTGTTTCCTATGTTGTACACACTGGCCGGTCTCCATTTAGATGCTGGTTTTCTGAAATGCTACCTCCAGCTTCTCCAGCTTCCCACTAACTGTAACATAAGCTATAGCAAGCTGTCTGCTCTGATCGCCTGCATAAATCATCATTTCTGAAGGGAGCAGATGTTCAGGGTATGAAAGAGTAATACCACAATTTAGTCCTAATTAAAATTCACCTTAGCTTGCCTCTATCCCTGATCACATGCACCTGGCTTCGAGGGGCCATTGAGAGGGCCCAGTGTCCTTTGCTACTGAAAATCAACATGAGACCTGAACTCTTGTGTTCTCTCCTTTGAGGAAGCTGTTTCTTTTCTAACACATTTTCTCTTGCTGATGCTTTAAAGCCGATGACCTCTAATCAGCGACCTTCCACAGTCCTTCCGTGCGGAGCAGGGAGGCACTTTGGAAACTACTTCATGAAAGTGAAGAACGGCTTTTCATTAACAGTTTACTTTGACCTAGACATTTTCAAAGACATGTGCAGGGACTTCAGTTTCAAACTCCCACTAATACTAATGGGGATGCAGCTAAATTACTAGGTAAGGCTTCAAAAGACACACAGGTAAGAACAGGAATATAGCATATTACATACTCAGTTACTGTCAGTTTCTGTCTCTTTTTAAAGAGGTTTCATTTCGTAAATAAATTTTACCTGAACCATTCACCCTACTTGTGCATTCAATTTGTTTTAGATCTCAAAATTACAAATTATTCAGAAACACAACGATGCTTCCTTCATCTGTTCTTGTTTTTGCTAATGAGAGAAATTTGTCTATTTATGTACACCTAGGAATACCTAATTTACCACCTCAAACTTCTAAATAATCCTCTAAATAGCACTCACTATGAAGCAAATGTGATTTCTTTCACCTAGAAATGGTTTTACATGTGTACGTTGTGACCATAGCAGCACTATTGACAGCTGAGAGGTGGGAACAGAGTGCTGATCAGTGGACGAATGGATAAGTCATATATAATGGGCTACTATCCAGCCATGGAAAGGAAATGCTGACAGATGCTACAATGAAGAGAAACCTCAAAAGCTTTGCACGAAGTGAAAGAAGACAGTAACATACAGTTCCACTCACACAAAATAACCCATGGAAAGAGGACATAGGTGGAGTTTCCTGGAGCTGAGAAGAGAGGGACATGGAGAGAAACTAAGTGAAATGTTCTCACTGAGAAATGGCTGTGTAGATGACTTAACAATGCCAAGAGTGGCAGGCAACTAAGTACCAATGCAAGAATTAACCTTTCCTAAGGATGAGTCCTGTCATTGGTTGTCCAAAACTGAGATCACCCTTGAAACTGTATACACACTTACCACAAAACACTCAGTAGGTTGTATATATGTTTATGCATGAGTGTGCACACATACACACACACACACACACACACACACACACACACACGTATGTAATGATAATAATGAGAAAAGGCTGTTGACTTGAGAGTAGGAACACATGGAAAGGATTTGAGGGAAGATGCTGGGAGGGAGTGGAGGAAGAAAAGGGAGGGTAGAAGGGATAGAGTTCAATTTAAAATATAGGCCAGGGATAACATTCATGTTTACAATCCTTGTACTGGGGAGGTGGAGACAGGAGGATAGGGGACTTGCTGACTAGCTAGTCTGGCTGAATTACAGCTCCAGTTCAAGTGGCACATGCTATCTCTGACCCCCACTTGCATAAGCACATCTATGCCCACACACAGTTCTAACAAACCCAAGTCACTCTATATCTATCCCGACTTGAACTCCACAGTGTCCCATATTCTAGAGCGAACTTTCTTTGACCTATTCAGGTTTTCCATCTCTGTGCCCCCATTTTACTGCACTTCAATATCTTTGCATACATACACCTACTAGACTCTGGGCATAACTAGGACAAGCAATATGCTTTGACCTTTGAACTGCTGGTACCTGGATACATTGTAAACAATGCAATTGGTATGTGTTTAACACAATAAGATGTGTTCATTTCTGAGTAGCCAGCATCAGACACAGTGAATGGGACTCTGCCATGCCCAACAAATATCTGAAAAATACTCACCAAATACGTTAGATCAGAGCATGCCTAGTACTTCAGTAGCTATTATTGGGTTAATATTAGATGATATTTTTACTTTAGATATTGGTTTGTTATCTTTGTATGTTGAAACAAAACCCTAGATGTTTATACTCCTGATTAACCATTTCATTATTGAGGTTTTCTTGATGTATCATGGACGATAACCTAGAATAAGCAGAAGCAAATACACCCAGAGGCTCAGTATACATTATGCAGTGGCTTCAGAATTATAAACTTTGGGACTAAAATAAACTTTGAACATTATTGACTTGAGGGCTTGGGAAGTGATCCATTGGTAAAAATACTTGCCCCAACCAGCACAAGGACCTAAATCTCAATTCCCAACACCCACAGAACAATTTTTTGGCACTGTCTAAAAAAGTAAGGTGAAATAAGGATGGGGGGGCATGGTATGTCATCCTGTGCACTCTACATTATACAATAATTTATCTGAATGGATAAGTGTACACTGCCCATCTCCCATTCATTCCCTTCTGTGGACACTGTTCTCAAAGAACTGCAAATAGTTCTTGGACTGAGAAGATAGCATGGTGTGTGCCAGGTGCTAGGTCAGAAGGATGCAGCAACTGAGGGAGTGTGGGGTAGAGGCACCTCACAGAACTCAGTGGTCAAATGGCCTTCAAATAACAGGTCAGGCATTGGAAAAGCAAACTCTAGGAGGAAAAATTGGTGTGGGTGATGGCTGAGTTATGTGATACACTGAGAAGAGTGGACACAACATTGGTCAAAGACAGAGCAGGGGTGGCAGGAAGCAACTGCATCTATGCCTTATTGAAGTGTTGAGAAGCACAATATTGCTCAAAGGAGGCCTTTCTAGAATTTTGACAGAACTATTCAAAAATTCTTCCATTGCATTACTGAAAATCCATTTCCCTATAGGACAGAGCTATTGGGATGGAGGAGAGAAAAGAAAGCTGTACATGTCTGTCACATAATGTAGGCCATGGATCTCCTATATGAGAACAGAAAACTCAGGGAACCCTTCTCTTGAGAGATATGAAGTTATACGCTTACATCATAGCTGTAAAGACATGACATGAAATCAATGTGGTCAGAAGCTGATGGCAATAGCAAACATATTACATCTAAATTCAAGAAGAGAGAGAGAATCAGCCTGGAAGGTCTTAGGAGCTCAGAAAAGGCTTGACTCAGCTTTAGTCCCACTGAGGAAGAAGGTACTATCAGACACTGCAAGTGTGAGCACTCATTGAAAACCTGAGACAACTATAGTGCACATGGGACCACAAGCCAAGCTGAGTGTCCAAGCAAGAACCTTAATTCTGTGCAAATCTACCTCATAACATGCCTGTCTTTCACTGAGTTCCTCAAATCCAACAAGCTCCCAGGACAGAGAGTCTCTAGTACCTTTGTAAGAATTAGAATCTTAGGACTGGAAGGATGGTTCAGTGGCTAAAAGCACTTGCTGCTCTTCCAAGAAACCTGTGTTTGAATCCTAACACTTACACTGGGCAGATCAAAACCAGCTGTAACTCCAGCTTGAAGGAACCAGCAAACTCACACACACACACACACACACACACACACACACACGCACGCACGCACACACGCACACACGCACACATACAAATAAATACTTTTAAAAAAAGCAGAATCTTACTCTAATCCCTTCACATGTTGGAGTTACTAAAGGGGGAGGTCCTGTACCTACAGGCCCCTCAGCACTAAGTGATCAATGTCCCAAGGGATATGACCTTCTGTTTCTTACTTCTAACAATGATTTAAAGACATTTAAATTAATTAAATAATGCTATTTTAGATACTGAAAGCAATATGAAGAAAAGTGTCAAATGAATATGGGTATAGTGAATAGGATCTGCTTGCTCTGTACAGCCAAGCAGGTTGTTCTAATGAGATATGCTACCCTTTGACAGTTAAGCCAGTGACTCACTGTATTTCATGCATTTGGTCCTTTACACATCCTATACATCCACTGAATAGGAGTACACATCTGTGACATCCGACCAGGGTCTGTGCCAGAAAATGGTAGCAGCCAAAGCAATTGTTGTCTCTGAATAAGGCAATTGTGGTCTCTCTCTGCCTTAGGCAAACTTAGTCTGGAGGGAATGGCAAACTTTTCATCAATAATTACAGTTTGATGTTTATAAATATGATAAAAGTAAGGGGAACATTAAGCACACAATGGGAATATATCTCTGCATGGAGCATCTACCCCAGAGAACACCCAACTTCAACAGCCAGAATTTAGCATTCCCTTTTGCTTTTGTTCTTTTGTTCAGAGGCAGAGTCTCACTGTGTAGACTAGGCTGGCTTCATCTTCCCAGTCCTCCTGAGGTTCCAAAGTGCTGGGGTTACAGGCTTGCCTCACTGTGCCCAGCTTGGGAGCTTCAAATCTCTCTACATTATCAACATTGCTCTCATCAGAGTCTCTGCTCTCTACAGCAAATGCTCACCAAAGGGGCCTCTCTCGTTCACTGAAATTCTGGCAACACTGGATGGCTTCCAGAGCCACACTAAGCATATGTATGTGTTTTCAAGTTTACTTTCCAACCACAAAAGAATGAACTTTTAGATATATTTTTGAGTGGATTTGATAAGTTGAGTTTGCATGTTTGTTGCTGTTATCTTCCTGAGATCCTCCCTCCTGAGAAGTTAAGATCCAACCATACAGAGATTAGGAGCTAAGTGGGCTTCAGTGCCTACTGAAGACTTAGCATAAGCTTGCAAAGTGCTTATTAGCCAAAGGAAGGGTCATATCTCAGCTGCCAGGGAGTAGGAAGCAAAGACTTATTATAGACATGCTCTCCTAAAGTCTCAGATAATTCTGTGGCCCAACCATGGACTCTATTTCAGTTTGAACAATTTACACCTTATTTTAATGTTTCTTTTTATCAAATCATGAAAGGGAGAAAACACTATAAAGTCTGCTTGGGTCATGAGGTCTATCTATATAATTGAGTATTTGCTCAATTCCCTCTTTAAAAATGTAAGCGTGTGGTATAAATGAAATGATCCTAAATGGTCAGTACATTATAATTTTTCATTTTGCATATGCCAGGCAAGAGAATTCTGTCTTCTTCTGGCACTAGAGTAACGGCAACAAACTTGCAGCCTCAATCCATAAAATCTACTAAATATCTCATGATTAGTTTTCACAATCTCACTCTTTTGTAGTTAGACAATAAACTTGAAACCTCATGAGTGCTATGGCCGTTAGTCAGGTACAGATAATGTCATTAAATATGAACACGCACATCATCTCATGAGTATAAGATGAGTTTATAAAACAGAAATGCTCTGACAGTAAGAAAACATACTGCTACATCCAATTACATCATCTGCCCAGAATACAATTGCTGCTGTGTTTGGTAAATACATGAGATCCAGGTCACATTCCTGCATTGCTTTGAGTTTCTAGTCACTCCCTTTTCTCAAAATCCTTGAGCTTTGTTTCTGCATGTTCTTAGGTGTCATCATTTATTGCTATAGGCATGACGGCTATATTTAACTAATAATGACAGTGGTTGTCACTAGGTTTTAACTCAGTAACACCAGTCTGACACATCATTTGAAGTATTCTTCAATTTAAATTTGATTAAAATCATAAACATGCCATCCACTGTGCCAATCAGAATGCCGGCGTCCTTTCCCTGAACTTCTCTATGAACTTTCTTCAAATGAATTACAGTAGCTGATAGGTAAGGATCATGAACACGTAGTAAAATGCAACTCTTGGGGCAGAGCCTTTGGGTCTTGACTCTTATCTACATCTCAGACACTGAGACTTCAAACCTCCTGATTAGATTCCCCCGTATGGTGTCATACGAGCAACTGTGCGGTGTATATTTCAACTGGGTTGCATTTATTTCAAGACTTCAGATCTGGCAAATGCCTTGGTCATAAGATCAAGTACTTGTGACAGGTCTAAAAGGCTTGTAGAAACAGGCTTACCTAAGGATGGAGCAAAGGGCAGAAAACAGCTGAAGCCCGGGGCCAGTGTGTTTTCAACACCTTCCACGGGCCAAGTTTTCACACACCTTATCCTATTCACTTCTCACCTCACCGTCATGGCCTGAGGCCTGTTTCATTATGCTCAATTTGTGGATGAGGAAGCCCGGGCTTAGGAAGATTAAGAGCTTTCCCAGGTTCGCGGTGTAATTTTCTTTCCTGGCAGTGATAAAGTATAAAAGAATTATCATTGTTGTTTTCCTGAACCAAGCCAGCCATCTATTTTGGGAAAGTAGGAGTGGACACAGAGTACCAATGAACAGTACTGGAGTCTTAGTCATATTTATAACACATTATCCTCCTCGGTCTCCTATTTTCCACATCACTATTTTCTGCAAGGGATTTGCAGACATTTGGTTTTCAAGAAACTTATTTTCATTAGGAAAATAATGAAGACTATCTAGAAATTTTAAGATAGTATTACCCATATCCACAAACACCAGACTTGCTTATCCATAGCCACACATGAGGAATGAGAATTGTACAGATCAAATTATCTCAACTCCAGGGGTCTTCCCACTAAACACTACTGTTTCTCACATCTCTCCTAGAAATCTGATACTTCAAAACTAAGCAGTTTGACAGGCAAACCACTCTGGAAGAGTAACTATTAAATGTATAAATTAATTCTCATGGCAAGTAAGAAAGGGGACACAGACAAATTTGATTTAACAGTCCCTGAGGAAATGTATCCATTATAGAATTTTCTTCTTCCGATATTTTTATGACACTATTTATTATTATTATTATTATTATTATTATTATTATTAAAATTATCTCCTTTATAGCTCTTACCTGTCTCCTCTACCTCATTAAAACCAAGGCTTCATGAGGCCACTGACTTATTTAAACTACACCTTCAAGTCTTGGATTGATGTCTGGAACATTATTAGAGGGACATAAAAAAATATCTGTTGAATTTGTAACAGGATGAAGGAGCCTCTCCCCCATCCCCTGCTATCACTGGTCCTTCTGCTTTCTTACAAGGAAACAACAGGATTTGAGGTGGAGAATTTTCTTAAGAACTTTCTCAGCTGTATCTGGGGAGCTGAGCTCACTGGGTACGCTCACCCATGCAACAATTCGAGGTAAAAAAGACAATATTTATAACCCTTATGAGTTATTGTCCTAATGAGAATTGTTTTTCAGATTTCTTTGCAAAGGACAGAATAAAATTCTCTAAACTATTTGAGTTCAAGTGTGGCTGCATATGTAGATATTATTGGATTTCTAAAACATTAACATGGGCTTGGGAAATGGCTCAGTTGATGAAGTGGTAGCCAAGCAAGCATGAGGATCTGAGTTCGATCCCCAGTGGCCGTGAAAACAACTAGGCACAGTGGCTCACTTGCAATCTCAGAATTGGGAAAGAAGAAACTGGTGGAGCCATAAAGATCACAGGACAGCCAGTCTAGTCAAATAATTCTATGAGAGACCTTGTCTCAGAAAATAAAATGGAGAGTGACTGAGGACACTAGAAATTGACCTCTGTTCTACATGCACACACACACACACACACACACACACACACACACATGTGCACACACACATATATACACAAACACACATGCATACATACATGCATGCACAGAGTTTTTAGAAGTTTGTATAATATTTATATCATAGAGACATATTTAGGGTATATTATGGAATTTTCTTAGGAAGTCCTAGAGTGGGAACCCATAATCTAAGATGATTTACATCTCAACAACACTCTTGACTATTTATGCTAAATAAGGTTTCAAGTACCAAATAAGTAGTGAAACAATTAGAATTCCACAATGTTGGAGTTTAGACCCACAGATAAGAGAGGCTGGGTCTGTAGCCCTGACTCAGGTGTGAGAGTAACGAATGTATTATACTTAATGCACATAACCGGATGCTTGGCACATACAAACCATTATTTAGATTGTGTGAGTCTCAATAGATTTACAATTACTTATTAGAGAAGCATGGCTTCCATACAAACACACAACTCGGTATTTCATGAAATTCCTAAGTTCAGGTGTTTCTCAATACATTTGACATCGATATGCTTCCAGACATACACACATGGGCTTCAATTTTCCCATCACCTAGGAGTACATTTTTTTCTTTCCTGCAACTGACCTGAAATACATATTAATCTATATAGTTAATTTTTTAAAAGTTAAAATGTGTGAAATATATGACTATAGTTTTACATTCAGTTGCCAAAATAGAAGAATCTTCTTCTATAATACCATTTTCCTACTTTTGAGTACATGTAGGTAAGTGGGAGATAAAACAGAATAATAATATCATCTAATACGTACACAAATCAAAGAAAACAATGGAAAGTGTGGGAAAGAACTAAGCCTAGCTCTGAATTATGGCATGGCAACTGGATAGGTGCATGTCACAAAGCCCACTTTTAGCTTTGGCCAAACAAAGCAGCCATGGGAGTCAAATTCACTAGACATAATGAAACAATAATGCATGAGTCTGGGTTCATTAAACTAATGCATTTTTTGAAAAACAAAATATGACAGAACATTTCATTATTGACGCAGATATGAGAAAAAGTGTTATGCTGTTATTTATAATGTGTCCTGTGTGTCGTGAAATTGAAATATTTCCAAATCATCAATAATTAAAATGATGAGAATCCATCATTTCACTGACATTTACTTCTACATGAAGAGCTGGCCTGTTTTAAATGTGCTCACACATATTCTTGTCAATCACAAGCTGTCACAGCAAATTATTTCATTTTGTAGATCACATGGCAGCTAGCAGAAAATCTCTATGTTTAAATATAGATCTTAGGTGCATTACCGAGAACTCCTTTCATGGATTTTTTTTTCTGTGACTACATCTTACAGCATGTAAAGGATGTGCAGTCTTACCCATAATACTTACCTTCACTCTTCTTAACAAATCTCCGGGTAGAAAGGAATTTCTATAAATGAGAATGGTGCCAAATGACAGACTACCATATACGAAGGGGTGAAAACACAGGACTACAAACTCAGAGGCAATCAGAGTTCGTGCACTAAAACTTGGCCTCATCTTCTTTATGATATTTAAGTCACACCAAGCCACTGCCTGTAGCTTTAGCACACATTAAGTAGCTGAACTCTTACAAACCACAGGAATTTTCTCTTCCCTAACACCAGGGAGGAGCTTAGGAAAAATGAATAAAATCTAAACAATATAATCTTGCATCTGAGAATTTGTTGAAGGGCCCCTTTCAAAACCTCATTACCAGTCTGCACAGCTCTGATATAATCGTTAATAAATGTCAGATTATCACATGATGGAATTGTAAGAGCTAATACGGCATCTTCATCAATAGTCTTTATATAAAATATTTCTATTTTACTAATTGTTTACATCTTTTTTGATCTTCCATCATAATCTTACTGCTTAGGTATTCAATTTAAAATATTGGAAATAGTCTAATTCTGCATTTTGACAGGGAATGTTTCAGTAAGTCTTGACCTTGGCTCAACCTCTAAATGACCATTGTATGTTCTGAGGTGTATGGATAGCTTTCTTACTCTCTCAGAAGCAGTGATACTGGCTGTCTATGATCCTCAAAGAGACAGTGAACAGTATAAACCACCAGAGATGTGCTGGGGACTTTTCTCTTAGTAAATTTGGGGTTAATTTCAATAATGGGCAATTTTCCGTACCTACACTTGTTTTCTAAATCTTAGTTTAAAAAATGAAATATGGAAATAGAATTACCAAAATATTACACTGACTTATTTCACCTTCTTGTGTGGAAAATACAGTACTTTTTCCTAGGGGAATCCATTTCATGTACAATGTTAAATAGTGTTTCTACTATTAAGTATTCATATTATGACTTGTAGAACTCGTTAAAATTTGCAAGGTCCTGGACTTCTATCCCTGGGCTAAACATGTAGTAGGCACTTGATAAAAATGTTTATTGGCTAGAGTTTTTATTGGACTGAGGTAAACTGAATTTAAATCAGAGATGAAAGAATGATTAAAAATACAAAGTAACTAAATGACCGTTAGCCCTTACTTTCACCGTACTTCTGCTCGAGCTTCCCACTGGCAGGCACATAGAAATCTCCTGTATGCCACTTCGAGAGTAAAATTAAGCTAAAATAATGTCAAGTCACTGCCTCCTGAGCCTCTGTGCTGACTGTCTCTAGAAGGCACGTGCAGATGGAAAAGCTGTGCCCCTCACCCTGATGCTGGCCAGTTGCTTTCCTGCTTACCCTTAGCAACGCTTTGTGCCTCATGCTAAGCTTGTCTTCTGTCTTCAGAGTCATTCAGACATGCTTTATTTTTGCAGTATATCTACAAGTTAAGCATTACCCCGCATATGTGCGTGGGCATGCATACACACATATACTTACATTTATGTTCTCAACATTTTGAAGGTAAGCAATTGTCAGTGTTTAGGCTTATCTGTGACCATAATTAGATGGTGGCTTTCCCCCATTACACTTACCCTTGTCTTTGTAACAGACACATGATATGCTAGTCTGTGTCCAAGCTCACCTACAATTTCTTCTCTCAAAAGACAAGACACATCTGCCACCTGCTCTGCTCCGTGTCCCAGTAACAACTGTCGAGCAGTGTAAAGATTGATTATCAGTCAAAAACCATTGCACAACACCAGATTTTGGTGGGTTAAGCTTGCTGATCCAGCAAGAGATGGTGTGAAATTTTCAGGAGTGTGTGCCAACATTTTGGTGCTAAAGGAACAGCAGTACATGTCACAGGGAAACACAGCCAAACACAGTGCAGACAAAGCCGAGACGTTGCCGTGGTTGTTCTGGACTTGGCTGTTAAAAGGACAAAATGGAGTAGGGAGAAGAAATTAGCTTGTACGCTTAAAAATCATCCACCAAGAATAGGATGTAACATTATTATTTTATGCATACATGGCCGGGTTTTTTCCCCTTACTTTACCTACAAATGTTCTTTATAATATATGTATTTTGTGATACAGTTGTATACTAGAGAACAGGCATTTCTTATCAGTATAAAACTAATCAAGGATTTTGATGAAGAGATCATGTATAAATTATATGGAGTTTCTAAACCATAGAAACATCTTTGCCTACTACAATCATGTTACCTGTAAGCAAATGTTTCTATGAATACAACATAAGACAACTACCATCTAAAGTTAAAGCGAAATCTGCAGGTGTGTGGGTCTGCACTGTCACACAGGGAGGCTGCAGGGTGAATTACACCAACAGCTCCCTTTACAAACACCACACAGTCCCAGTTCAAGAAATTGCTTGTTTTCTGATGATCAAATGTTACAAACGTGATAAGAATTCTAGTGTCATCTCATACAGTAACACTAATGCACAGGGGACTTCCACTGTCTCTTCTGTAATGAACTCTAGAATTAGTTTTCTTTGACTCATGCAGTTACTGCCTAGGCTTGCCTTTGCCCCACCAACTTTATGGGAGTGGCAGAGAAATTGCTTCTAATGAGGTGGGCGAAGCCTGGGAACACAGCAGTCAGACACACTGGATTCTAATGGCGAGGTTATCTCTTTTGTTATTTAAAGCCATCATCGTATGGAACACTGGGCACTGGACCATGAGCTGTCAGAACAACA
>JADRCD010221622.1:0-21575 GCA_019843815.1 Montemys delectorum | reverse complement strand
GTATCTTAGGTATGACACCAAAGGCACAGATAACAAATAAAAAAAAAATCCTAAGTTGGACTTCATCAACTTCATCAATTGAAAGCCTTTGTATGTCAAAAAATGTTCCCAAAGTGAGGTGGTGGTAGTGTATGCCTTTACTTCCAGCAATTAGAAGGAAGGGGCAGGAAATCTCTGAGTTCAAGGCCAGCCTTGTATACAGAGTAAAATATGTCCCCACAAATTATGGAAGTGAAGCCACAGGACAGGAGAAAATGCCTCCAAGCCATGTGCCTGAGATGGGATTAGTATCCACAATATATAAAGAACCACTACTGCTCAATGACAAAAAGAAAAGAACTGGAACAGATGTTTCTGTAAAGAAGACAGTCACATAGGAAGAGACTCTCAACACACCAGTCCTCGGAAAAAAAAAGAACAGCAAGCCTTATTGAGATGCCACTGTATACCCTGTGTCAGCTACTATGAAAAAGTGTTGGCAAAGTGTGGGGAAATTCATGCCCTGTGCATTGCTGGTGGGAGGGTAATAAGGGACTAGAGCCAAGGAGAAAAGTGGCAGGTTCTCAAAGCAGTAAGCACACAATTGCCACAGGATCTGCAGCTCCATCATGGGGCACACCTGAAGACTGAAAGCAGATATTCCTGTGCTCGTTCACAGCATAAATTATTCACAGTAGATAAAAGATGGCAACAGCCTGAATATCTGTCAGTGGGAAAGTGGATAAACCAAATGTTTGGAATAGAATAACACCGAGCCTTGAAGTAGAGATTCTGGTGCATGCTACCACACGGCGAAACCTGTGGACAACCTAATTAAAATAACTCAGCCAGAAAAGGAAAAAGAGTATATGATTTCACTCACTGGGATTCCTAGAGAGGCCAAGCAGAACACCGTTTGTGTTGGGAGGAGGGATAATGTGGGCATTAGTGTTGATGGAGACAGGGATTCATTTGGGGGAATGCAAGGTTCAGAGTATCTGGGGATGAAGTCCCAGTGCCACATGAACTAGGCACGGTTATGTGTACCCGTCACCCCAGTACTGTGGAGATGGAGAGAGGAGGATCAGCAGTTCAGGTTTGTAGGGAGTTCAAGGCTAGCCTGCAAGCTACATGTCTGAAAAAAATTAAAAATAAAAATAAATAAATAAAAAGGCAATAACAGCTGTATGTCATTAAGAATGTGCTTACCACTCTGAGCAGAGCACTACAGTGGTTAAAATGGCGGGGTTTGTTCCATGTAAATCTCACCACAGTAAAAAGAAAATTAGATGAAAGGGATCCGTGAAAGGGCTCGTGGGGCTAACCAGAAAAGTACAAGTGTAAACCTCCTAGAAGAAAATCGCAGAGCATCTTTGCCAGCTAGGAAGATAAGGAATGCCTCAGAGAGACAGAGACACCATTAAAGGGGGAAATAGATACAGTGGGCTTGAGAGCTCTTGAGTGAGTACCGAGGAGACATTCAGGTATAGAGGCTGGCACGATGTTGGGGTTAGCCACTCGTGGAGAGACCTGGGCTGAGGGAAGTCTGTGACCAAGTGATGTTTTGAGGTACCAGGCTGTGCTTTGGGTCTTGTGTTAGTGTATTTTGTTGCTGAGGCAAGACGCCTGAGGAAGTCTACCTAAAGGGAGAAGGTTGTACTTTGTTGAAGGCTCTGAGATGCTTCAGGTCTAGGTGCCCCCATTGTATCAGGGCCTTGGTGAGGTAGGGCTGAAGAACTGCTCATCTCAGGGAGATGTGTCTGCAGGCACAGAGGAATGTGAAGGACACAGGTAGGAGACACACCTAAGGCCACACCCCCAGTTCACCCTGGTTCACCTCCTGGATCTCTGTTGTTTCCTATTGTTCTATAAAATGAGGTATCAGTCAAAGGATAGACCCATGGATGATGTCAACAGGAAAGCCAACGGAGATCACAAACTGTGCTTGAGAAACCTGGCCTGGGCCCAGGTGCCACGCTGTCACAGGCGGTCACCGCCAGTCACTGTAGGTATAGAGGAGCCACGGAGACTCCACCCCCTGGATAGTCTCAGTATCATGCTGGACTCTCTGATCTAGCCCAGTGTTAAACCCTGCTCCCCACTGCCCCTGGCCCCTGCTATTTAGTCCCTTCCACGGCTGTGGTACTCATTAGAAAGAAGGAAGCAGTTGTGTCCCTCTGGAGACTTCTTCAGTACACACAAGATGACCAAGAGGTCCCCTAGCCTCCAACAGACACCCATTTGAGAAACCTCTTCCAGGGTCCCTATGATGGTTCGAGGTAGATGAGTATAAATAACCTCATCTTAGAGACGGAGTACGGCAGCTGCTAGGTCCTGGGAGCCAAGATCAGAGCCCAGGTCAGCCGGCCCATCTGTGTGCTGTCCTGAGTTGCAACACGGCAAGTGTTGATTAAATGTGCTACTTACCCTCCTCCCAGACCCTCTTTGCTGGACAGCTTCTGCCAGCCCCTGCTGGTGGTGGCATGCGGCAGAAAACAGAACAGCAGTCGGGGACAGGGAGCTTTTGAGTTTGCCCGTGACAGGGCCATTGACACTCTGCAAGATGTTTCTTGTCTTGAGCTCAGGACAGTAATGAGGCAGATGAACTTGACTGCTGGGTTTGGGTTTTGGTTTGTTTCTCTCTTTCCCATTTTCCCCTTCTCCCGTTGTTGTGGTGGGGGTTGAGGAGGAGGTCAGCACCCACATGTGACCTTACCACACCTGGTCCTCTTTGCCACTTCCTATTCTTGACCTTCCGAGGCTCGAAGCAGCGAGGCTCTCCACCTATATAAGACAAAGCGGAACCGGTGTGTTTACTTAAGGATTCTAAGCCTTATTCTGTGGAGAGCAGAGAGCCGTGGCCAGCTTCTGAGCAGGGAAGTCACCTAGTGGGGACCGCCAGCGTGGCGGCGTGTGGCTCTCTGTCCTCTTCTCGACCTTCAAGGCTGGGCCTCAGCCCCGAGCCTCTTCCCGGATGTCCAAGCTGTCTCCTGCAATGACCTCACCCTATCGCAGCCTCTAAGCTCCAGCTGTGAGCTGCTGATTCCACACTTCTGTCTGCAGTTAGGGCTCTCTTCTGAGCTGCCTGATGTCTCCCTGCGATGTCTCACAAACCTCTTCTCAGTGTCATCAAGTCCCAAAACAGACACTTGGCTGGGCCGAGCCTCCCCCTCACTCCTGCTCTTCCAGTTTCCTCCTCTCCAGCCCATCCTATGGACTCCACTTCCTAACACTCAGGCCCCACATCCCCCGCTGCCACCACCACCACATCCCCACTCGCCTCTGTGACGCAGGAGCCTCCTCACTTCCTCTGTTCTTGATCACACTTCCGATGTAGGTGGCAAATCCTAAGAACACAATTTATTCTCCCATCAAGGAGTCTGCAGAGATGTCCTCCCTGGCTCTGGAGTGAACCCAGGCTCCAGACATAGCTCTGATGCTATCAGTGACCTATTCGGCTTCTGCAGGTTATTAAAAGCAACGCTGGCCCTTCCCAGCCATGGCTGACCCCTCCCCCTAGGCACTCTGCCTGGCTGTTTGACAGCCACTCTGCATCTTCCCTCGTAGCTGTTTTCAGTCTACCTGCCTCTAGAGAAGTGTACACAGTAGGTACTCACTTCACCACTTTTGAACATATAAAGCAATAAGTAGAAGAGACTGGAAGTAGATCCAAGGGAGAGGGTAACGTAAATAGAGAGGTACTCAGCACCAGAAAGAATGTTTTTGGTCTTGATCTTAGGAGACCCTAGGAAGCCAAAGATGGCTCTTGACCAGAGACATGGATGTGGCAGTGTTCTTGAAAGAAGAGGGGGTAATATGTCTGATGTGGCTTCTGAAGTCACGTTACCTTGGGTAGGATCTTGGTTCAATGATTTCTACGCTACAACACCGCCAGGACCTCTCTTTCCTTTTCTGTTATGCACTGGGTGCTGATGAGGCTCTCACACCTGGCCCTGGTGCTTTCGGTGAAGCTCAGTGAAGAGGCATGTTGGGCTGTCCTTAGTGCTCGGCCAACAGTTACTGTAAAGGATGTTCAGGAACCTGATCCAGGTGGGGGGGATGGCAGGTTGGCATCTGGCAGGAGATCCCTGGACCAAGCACCCATAGTGCAGAAGGCACGGCCCAGACAGAACTCGCTCTGAGACAGTTGGGGGAGGTTCCCAGAAGCAGGGATATCAGGGAGACGGTTCCTTGAGAGAATGTCATCATCAGCAATCACTGGCCCCTGAAAGGGGGGGGGAGGGGTGTTCTGGCTGCACAGTTCCTAAAATAACCCAGATCTGAGGGCGGACAGCCCAGCAAGCCATGGGAGCTGAGAGCTTCCCAGTGGCTTCTGGTGACCTTGGAGCCACCCTTGCCCTGTCTCCCAGGCAGGTGGTGCCAGGCAGAGAACTGGCCCAGGGTCCAATCGTTCAATTCAGGAGGCAAGGTGCAGACCCTCTCTCTTCCTGAGCCCTTTTCCCCTCTACCTGGCCAGCCAGGGCATTGGCCATCAGGGTTCCTCTGGAGCAACCCTCCATCTTGGTCTCTGAATCTCTGGTTCCTGTCCCGCAGATCTCTCCCTCCTTCCCTGAGTATCTAGTACCCCTTACCCTGCTTCCTCCCTGTCCCACCAAGCTCTCAACTTCAGTCTCACCTCTTTCCCACTCTTCTCTCTTCTTTCTTCTGTCTAGTAAGAAAATTGCTGGGAAGGGATAGGGGGTTTTCGGAGGGGAAACCAGGAACAGGAATAACATTTGAAATGTAAATAAAGAAAATATCTAATAAAAAAATGTTTCAAAAAAAAAAAGAACTTGAAAAGCAGAGCATCGAATAAACAATCAAATCAAATTGAAAAAGAAAAGAAAAGAAAATTCCTAGAAAACTTACACATGTGTGCACACATTCATAATCAAAGTCTAACTGAACTCCCCTTAAGACTTAAGACTAGGGCCCAAGCTCCCACCTCCCTGGGTCCCAAGATTCAGGGATGATGGCTGCTGGGTGTAGAGTATGTGTAAGAGGCACTGTACTGGGTAGAGGGTGTTTCTGAGCCCGTTCCCCCTATGGGGTTTGTAGCTGGGCAGTCGGGGCAGGTGTTCAGCAGACTCATAAATGGCAGCTTCTGGACCAAGTCTGGTCCGGAGAGCAAGCAGGCTCCTGTGAGTCCTGTGGACTCTGCCCTCCACCACTCCAGTCCTGGTAAAGCCTGCCCCTCCCCTGCACACCAGTGGGTCCCCAGGTCAGTATTCAATGTGCTGTTGCCATGGTAGCACATGTCCCTGTCTAGCCCAGGCTCAGGTTTCAGGAGGTGAGGGTGAAGGAGAGTGGGGGGTGGGGGGCAGGTCCAGTCCTGGAATTGAGTCACCACTTATGGAGTGTTAAGCTCTGTTTAGAGCTAGAGTTTTGGCATCTGCACCTGGTCTAGGGAGACTGAGACTAGTTAGTATTCCTGAGATTAGAAGGCTCTGGGCCTGGAAGGAAGCTGTCCTGTTAGGCTGGGCCTAGGAAGCCAGACTCAAGCCTTTAAGCTAGAGACACGAGTTCAAACCCCTCATCCTTGCTGCAGCCAGCTGGCAGGTAGTTCCCTGGGTCCTTGGGGACTCAGTAATGCCTTGCTAGCTTCAGTCACCTTGACCTAGATTTTCTTGTTCACCTACCTAGTGACCTTACAGAGTTAATGCTTTTTTTTTTCAACCCTCAGTTTCTCCACCTGTGAAATGGACATGAGAACATTGTCTACCCTCCCCCTACTATGTTGCTTTATAGGTGAGAGGGGCCACCATAGAGAAGGCACGTAGTCAGCCCCCAAAGGAGGTGGTATTTGTCACTTTGTAGGCTATTATCTCTGCCTTGGCCTCCAGGTTGGAGTCGGCCTTATGGTCCTCACTAACTTCCTGGGCTACTCACTTTGGCTCCTGGGTCTAGGTCTCCCCATCCACACAGTGACCTCAGCCCAGCTCTGAGCTGTGTGTCAGCATCCCCCGCCCTCAAGCAGGCTAGGCATTTGCTATTATGTCACACCCAGGAGCCTGCCTCTGGAAACTCAAGCTGGCTAAAGGAGAAGGATAGCCTACATGGTTACTTAGCAACTGAGGTGTGAGCCAGGGAGGCTTGGGTGTCAGGGTGTCCAATGGTGGCAGTGTCCATCCAGGAGGCACAAGGAAGAGACAGACTCTGCACAAGAGCCCTTACCTGAGCCAGCCTCAGAGGAAGATCTCCTGTGGCTGCCCAGGTCTACCTGTAGAAGGGTGCTTGGCCCTGGATAGCTTTTTAGGTAGAACGCATGGCTAGACTCAGAGAAACTTGAGCCCCTCTGGATGCCAGCTTGACCTGGTAGCTGTCACCACCACCCTTTGCCTGGAAGCTCCCAACCAAATATAAAGGACTTCCTGACTCCCTTTTAAATGCCTGGTGCCAACTCCTAGGGTGCCACACGTAGCCAATCACATCCCCCTCATGGCTTTAGCCTCCCTGAGGGGTCTCTCTAGTTCTTGTTTCTTCCACCAGCACCCACAGCTCTGTGCTTCACTGAAGTGGCCTTGGCAGGTCACTGCCTTTCTTCCCCTTCCCCTCTGTTTTCTTATCTGTGAAGTTGGACAGTGAGAAGGCCGGCCTCATAGCTATGGGAGGAATCAAAGGAGCTGACTCCTATGGGGTGGTGAGCACACATGACTCGGCATATATAAAAATGCTCCCACCCATTTGTTTTACTAAACTGCTCCAGTACACATACCCTGTGCTAAGCAGGGAGGAAACCACACCTAACTATTTAAGGACAGTAAAATCCTGCCTTAGGGCACAAGCTGCCTGTGGGAGGCCCCCTGTTCATCAGATAAGTGGAAGTGAGCATGGCCCCTAACATCAGCCACTTCTGCAGGAACCAAGCACCACAAAAAAAAAAAAAAAAAAAAAAAAAAAAAAAAAAAAAAAAAAAAAAAAAAAACAAAAAACCGCTCCCATTGAGCATCATTTATGACTCCAGTATTGCTTGAAGCTATGCCCCCACAAAGAGACCCTAAGAGAGCTTACAATCTCCACACAGGCTTTGCTCTCTGCCCTGGGCTGGATGGGGCGGGAGCCTGGGTGCTTCAGGCGGACGGAAATAGCCCAGCAGACAGATGGTAGTAGAGCGGGAGCTGGCACTACCGAGAACCCGAGCGCCAGCAGCGTCTCCTTGCCTGTCCCGCCCTCAAAGCCTCCAGGGCAGCCAGACCTTGCTCTGGTCCCAGCACAGTGCCTGAGTGACCTTGTCAAGCCTATCAGTGACCTTCCTGGACCCTCAGTCTCCTCATCTGTGAAGTGGTCACTTCCCTCCATGCTCCAGGTTTACAGACCTAGGAGGTTAGACTGTAGAGTCCCTTCAAGTGACAGCCCTTATTTACAATGAGGTAACGGAGCAGCCATGGAACAGGGCCAGGCTAGTGGCTGAGCCTCCCCAGGGCCTGCCATTCGTCAGCAAATCCGTACTGGGTCGCTGCCAGCCCTCTGACCCAGGGCTGTTTCTAACAGCAGGTGATATGGCCAGGCTGGCAGCTCCATTCCCTGCTTGACTTTTTCAAGCCCTGTAAGAGGCTGCCATCTGCTTACCACCCCCTCCTACCCTGCCACAGGTCAGCCAGAGCCCCTCACCTGTTCCTGTTCTGGGCCTGGCCCCAGAGTCCTGGAAGAGAATCCCCTCAGGGGTGCCTTACAGTGCCGGAGCTAGAGGCTTCCATCCCTGCCTGCCCCCTCTGGTTGGGAGGAGGACGATGATGCTTTGGACTTTCCTCATCGTCAGAGCTCCATCCTCATTCCACACAGCAGCTCTGTGTGCCCCCAGCCCACTGTTTACCAAGGTCAAGGTACAGGCTTGGTGCCCAGGCTGAACCCAGGTATGTGGCCTTGGCCAGTCACTCCACCTCAGTCAACCTCAGTTTCTTCGTCTTTAAAATGAAGAAAATCAGGGAATCCATCTGGGGACCTCTGTGTACATCACTGATACATGCCCAGAGAAAGGGGGCTCTGGGGAGCAATCCTGGGGTGATGATACACAGTAGATCCTGGTTACTTTCATATCTGTCACTGCTCACTCCGATGGCATTATTCATCTGGCCAGCTCCTTTTGAGAAAGATGACCCTCCTGACCTGTGTGTCTACCTCAGTTTTGACCTTCCCTGGGATCAGGGCTAGGTATACAGCAGGTGCTCAGAGCTCACTCAGTCCTTGTGTTTTAACCCAAGTGTTGCGAAGTGGACGGGTTTGAGTCGTATGGTTTCACAGGACAAGACTTGAATTCCTGTGAGTGCTTTTCTGTGTGTCCACTTGCTGTGTGCCAGCTGTGTCCATGAGATATGAGCACCAAACCTGGAACTGTATAAAGCCTTAGGAGCACACATGGCCAAGTCTTTCGACTCTGCCTGGAGAGTGGAGTCAGCATGTGATGTACTGAGGAGGGGTCTGCTGAGTTGGGCTCTGGAGGGTGATTAGGAGTATAGCTGGCTAAGAAGTAACAACATATGCTGAAGCAGAGTGGACGATCCAGAAGGTATCTCTGAGTTGATTTTTTGTGGTTTTATTAAATGAGAAACTCTCCACACACGGATGTTTGAACAGCCAGCAGATATAATTATTTTTAGGGGGTACTCACAGGCCCACTGGGGCAGAGGGTAGGATGTGTAAGCCAGGGAGTCCACTTGTCTGTGTCAAAGTCCTAGTGGGAGCCAGTGTGGAACTGTTAGAACCACCTAGCCTGACTTTCCTTTGGGAAACATGGGGAAACTGAGGCCCAAAGGGGGGGGGGGAATGGTGGAGCAGGGACAGCGAACTGTGGCTGTCCATGATATGGTTGGTAGTGATGTCCACGGATATGTGTATTCTATGCATAGCCATGAGCCTTGAGGTCACACCTGCAGGTGCGGTCCCCACCACAGACCTTTGAATCCTTCTAGCCTCAATTTTCTCACCTGTGAAATGGGTATAACAAGTGGATCCTTTGAAACCTCAAACTAAAAGCCACCAATGAGCACATGCTTTGGATGCTGGGTGCTGTTGCAGGCATTTTGGTCATGGTGACTTTAATGGCAGGTTTCCCTGGAAACCAGTCACCACCCAATGGCATGATTCGGGGACTCTGGGTTTGAAGGGTTTTGAACCACCTGTGGTAGTCACAGAGACAGAGACAAGATGTCAGATGTAGGTCCTTCAAAATGACCCTGATCCCTACTCCCCTGCTTTCCAACCTGGGGTGAACCCTGCTCCAGACTAGGGGGGCTCTATTATCTTTCCTGGCTTTATCATGCCCCCTTAAGACACACACACACACACACACACACACACACACACACACAGATATATACATACATGTACATGGATACACATGCAAACCCATGGGTACAGATGAATGTGGGTATATTTATGTGCATGTATGCAAATGTACATACACACACATATATACAGAGCCCAGGCTTATACACTCTCATCCCACCTCAGAACCCATTCCACTCCGACAAACCCATGGGCACTATACAGTCCTGCCTGGCACACCCAGACACACATTGCTGTGCACACAAGAACATTCATGCACACACATTTGTACTCTGTCCTGCTTTGACACACAGGTTCAGCCTGTGCATGTGTGCCAGCTTGCGGGACTGTACATGCTCTTCCTGCCTGGCTCATTCTGGCACATCTGTGTAGTGGAGAAAACGTGGTGGTGCCCTGTGCAACGAGAATCCATTAGACACACTAGGGACCTGGGAAACAATACAGATGGTTAGGAAGGGGAAACCCCCCCACACTTATCCCAGAGGACTCTGGGACCAGTGCATTGGCACAGACTGCCATGGTCAGGAAGTGAACCCCCTGTAGAGAGAGGTGTGTGGACACAAGTGATAGCCCAGATGCTGTTGGGGAACCCAGGCACCACAGAGATCTGCATCTTCAAGTTCAACCCCCAACTCTAGAGTTAAGTAAGCTTGGAGATCCAGAGTCACTTCTGAGCTTTGTGAGTGTGTGGACGCTGAGGGGCCACCATTCTGGGGATGGCCTTTCTAGATGGCCCCCCTCCAGTCGTAAAATGGGAGCCAACTTCTAGAGACACTCATAGCTGAGCCTGTGAACCTAGCGCCCACTTTGGGCCAGGCCTGGCCCCGGGTGAGAGAACGGAGTGGCGCTCCTGACCTTGCTTATTACTTGTAATGTGGAGTTCACACTCAGAGGCACCCCAGCTTGGAGACCTGCCCCTGAACCCCAGCCCTGGACTCCCCAATCACATGCTAGAACAAGCATCCCTGAAGGTGGCATGATCTGAACCTGGCATTGGGAGGGACCGTGAAATAAACATGGCAGGGCTTGAGAAACTGGGACCAGGTGAGAGCCTTCCTCAGAGGCAGAACCAAAGAGAAGGGGACTTCCAGGCAGGGGGAGCTGGGCCGAGAGGAAGAGGGAGGGAACCCTCAGGATTCAAGGTTTGAATCTATTAGGCTGATTCTTAGCAAGAAGTGAGACCAGTGCTTTCAGGCTCCTTCAAGCCTGTCAGGCCTGGTTAGGAGGGGAGGGGCTGGCACTTAGAAAGAACCATGCCCAGGGTGAAGCTGGGTGCACCCTCGGCTCACTGGGAAGCAGAAGGAGGTTGGTGACTCAGGGGGTGACATCTCTGACAGGCCTTGGGCCTATGTCCAGCTCTACCAACAGCTGTTCTGTGGCTCTAGGCCAGCTCCCTCCACTTCCCTTCTAGAACTGTTATTCCAGGTCAATGTGAGACTGTCAGAGACGTCCGGACACTATGTGGAAGGGAGGGGTGGGTGACCCAGCTGTACCATGGCTTCTCAGCAGGGGCAGAGAGAGGAGTCTAACTGAGGCCTGTCCAGCCACAGGCACTGAACAAACGAGCTCTAGTCCTAGCTACTTGCAAGGAAAATGGTACACGCTTAATGGAGCCACAGGGTGAGGGGGCCCCCATAGGAGAAGTTGCCTAGAAGGGCCATTACTGGAAACTGTGGGCCTTAGAGACCAGTGATGGGTGGGAGGTGACGGGCAGGAAGTTGTGGGGACATTACAAGTGTGATCTCAGAACTCCATGTGGGCCACTGAGGTGAGGTGGCTTGAGGGTCACAGAAGGAGGAGTTCAAGGAGTAAGTCATTCGTTCGTTGTGGATCCTGGGCACAAAGCCCATGGCTCTGCATAGCTTTAACAAGGCTAGGGTCTTCTGGGCCCATGTTCCCCAGGAGGCTGCATTCGCATCTGTCCCCTCACAGATGGCTGGTGAGAGCATCTAGCAGCCCCCACCCCTACCCGGACCCCCTTCTGTCGCAGGCCTCGGCTCTGCCGGGGAGTGTGGTTCAGCATAGTTATTTTTAGAGGTGGCACCATCTGTTCAACGTACTGAGTGGATTCTGCGTGTCTCCGCCATGGCCGGGGACAACCGTGCCAAGTCAGGAGAGGGCTGCAGAATGAGCTGGGGCCCCCTCCCTCAGTTGCTTTTAGCTGGGATGGTCATTGACCAGCCTACCAGCCTGAGGCCTGCAGGGTGTATGATTTGGGGGCGGGGGTGGGGGGCAGAGACAGGACATTTAATGCAGAGGACAAGCCTGGAGTGGGAGTCATCATAGGCTCCCACAGTCCCTGCATAGCCTGGACATCTTATAGATTCTGTGTCTGACCTCCAGGATTGAGATGACCAAGGGACTGACTAAGGAAGAACACAGTGGTGGGGGGAGGGGACTCTATGTATCCCTGCAGGACCTAATACCAGGTATGTTGAATATGTGAACCTGACCTCATTGGACCAGGAGGCTGGGACACTTTTGCACTTTACTCCCAGCTGTGTGTCTCACCACCAGGACAGCCATTATATCAGCCTGGCAATGTGGAGCAGAGGCGTAAACAATAGCCTTTTGGAGTTCAGATCCCACTACAGGTGACCCTGGCCGACATCCTCAGCTTGCCAAATCTCGGCTTCCTCATGTAGGAAGTCAGGCCCTGGTAGCTGCTGTGCCCCTGGGTCGGGCCTGGGATTGGAGGAGCCATGCCTGTACACAGGGCAGGGCACAGTAACTGCCCTTGGTGAGAGAGCACTGAGCTGAGCTGTTTCTGCCACAGAGAACACAGGACTCACAGAAAGGGTGAGGACATCTCAGGGAGCTTGAGGGCTTGGAGCCCCTCCACAGGGGACCTCTTGGCAACATCAGGAAGGCCACCAACTTCAGCTGTGAGGTACAGACCTCACCATGAGACTTCTTTTCTGGGCGCCCTCTGTCAACTAAGGGCATGGCCAGCTGTAGTGGAGTCTAGCCTGGCTGAGGGCTGTGTTCTCAGAGTGCTCGCATTTGCAAGGGATGGGGTGCGAGCTGGCAAACACCACTCAGGACTGTGGTGCTGAGGGATAAGCCTGTGGAGATGCTGGAAACAAGGAGGGGCAGGATTTTGGAGTGGGGCAAACTTTTCAGAGAAGTTGGCATTAGTGCTTGTCTTGGAGGTAAAGTTGTGGGTTAACAGAGACTCAGTGCCCTGGAAGAGGGGACGTGTGCTGGGAGGCAGGAGCGTGAATTAGATCAGAAATGGCAGGTGGTGCCATTAGAACAGAGCTCCAGGGGCTGGTATGAAGCCAGCTGGACAGGGTACTAAAGGCCTGGCCCTGAATAGGTTTCTTAAAAACAGCCACTAGGGAGCTATTGAAGGCTTTTAGTGGTGGTAGTGGTGGGGGTGGGGGTGATGTGAGTGTGAGTGTACAGTGTATTATGGGTGTGGGAGGGTGTACAGTATATGTTTATGGTGTGTGTATGTGTGTGTGAAATTTGGTTTGTGTGTGTGATGTGTGTGTGTTTGTGTGTGTGTGTATGATGCTGTATGTATGGGTGTAAGTGTTGTATATGTATGTGGAGTGAGTATGGGTACTTATTGGACCAGAGTGTATGTGTGTGGTATATTTTGTGTGGTAGGATGTAGGAGAGATGTGTGAGGGATGTGTGTGTTGTATGGTGTGTGTGGTTCATGTGATGTGTACATGTGTGTGTATGTATGTATATGATATGGTGTGTACATGTGTATGTGGAGTTGTGTGTGTGGAGTGGTGTATTCATTTGTATATTATGGTATGCGTTTGTGTGTATGTATATGGTATGGTATGTGTGTAGTATATAGATCTAGTATATGATTCTGGTATGTGGTGTATGTGTATATGACATATGTATGTGGTATGTGGTGTGTGGTGGCATGTGTATATGTGTTATACATGTAGATTGTGTTTAGATATGGTTCTGGTATGTGTGGTATATGTGTGTATGCTATATGTGGAGGATATGTGTTATATGTGTATGATTTTAGGTGTGGATATGAGTATGAGCTCCCAGAATGCACCTGTCTTTGACCCTAGATACTGTACAGGTACAGGCAACCATTCCCAGGTTTTTACATGGGGTCTGGGGATCTAAATTCAGGCCTTCATGTCTATATAGACAGCACTTTAACCACTGATTCGTCTCCCCAGCCAAAAGGGGAAGTACTACATGGGCACAGAGTTCCAAACATGATGGGCCACGTGGGCGCAGAGTTAGGTCTCAGTTCTGCTCTGAGCAATGCCCTCATCAGGCGCATTCTTGGGGTAGCTGTTATCTTACGTTTTTGAGCCTCAATTTCCTCATCTGCAGAAAAAGCATCAGACATCCTCTGTGTGCTGTTGTAGGGTAGGGTTACGGGAGTTCAACATAGCTCTTGCTTCGTAGAGACCTTTGTGTGCGACTGTTGCCACCACCCTTGCTGCAGTGGGTTGAAAAGGAGGGTGTGGAGCTGGGAGAGCCTAGGAGCCCTAAGATGTGAATGAGTTGGGTGGGCCTGAGTACAGAGCCTAAGGAAGAGAGGAGAAGGAGCTGTCCAGATCTGAGCGCCTGATTGGCCGTGAGGATGAGAGCATCACCAGACAGTACTTTAGCTTCCACAAAAATCACAGGTCCTATGGAAGGTATCTACGTAAAACCAGGGCATCCCGGGTAGCCATAGGAAGGTCAGCTGTGGATCCCAGGGTGAAGGCATGAAGGAAACACCTATGTTGGGATGCAGTCTGGTGCCAGGCGGATAGCAAGGCCCAGGGCTAGAGAGGTTTGACAAGTGCCAAGGGCAAGTCCGTGGCAAGCCCCAGAGAAGCCGGGGCAAGTACGGTCAGAAAAAGAGCCCTGAGAAGTAGGAAGAAGGAGAATGTAAGGATGTCACACACAAGGATCTAGAGACTGGAAGTCCCTGGAGTTGGCTACCTTCAACCACTTGCAGAATCACCTGAGGGCCTGGCCTGTCAGAAAGTGGCATTTACTGGATTGGAAGTAGACAATCAGGATAGTTCTGAGCCTCTAGCAGGGAAGTATCAAGTACTTGAGACCAGAAGCTTCTTTAAGCTACCAGCCTATATCTCCAGACACTCATCCACCCACGCAGGGTGGGGCTGCACATCTCTGTTTTAATCAGACCCCTGGGGTGCCAACACAAGCAGCCCTCAACGAAGTGCCTCTGAGTAGCTTTGTTTTAGACTTTGAGCCTTGCTGGAGATGCCATTACGGAATAAAGGAATGACAACTTTACCATGGGGAAGGGAGCCCAGGCATCAGCCATAGCTACTGTGGCTTCCTAGTCTTTGACTTCCTTTCTCTAAGTCTGAGGCCAAGGTAGAGGTATCAAAGATACCTCGGCTGACTTTCCTTCAAGGAGTCTTTGTATGGACATAACCTGGGCTCGGGCATGGTGACAGTATGTACACAGTAACCAACACAAGCCACCCCTTGGCTGAAGCCTAAAGAGAGAACAGTGACTGGCTATGCGGAAAGATGCCACGTGCCACAGGATCACTCTGTCTCCTCCACTCCTGTGACACAAGAGTCCTACTTTGTCTTTTCTGTCCCCCAGAGTTCCACAGACTTCTCCAAACTCTGACTACATAGAAATATTTTTTTCTCTCTGCCTCTCTAGTCTAGATCCCAAGGGACTCATTGAACTATTTTTAAACAGCCTCCCAACTTAGGTTTATCCCTGGCACTTCTGGATTTCCCTCCCTTCCCATGGAGAAAAGAACTTAGTAAATTCAGTGAGAGGTTTTCCAAAAAAAAAAAAATCTAAGTATGCCCCCAGTTCTGGTAGGAGGCAGGGCCTAAGGACTGTGCATAGAAACAAAGAATAAATCACTGGTTGCTAGCACTTCTGGATTAGGGGCAAGTAACAGAGATATACTGACTCATTCTCTGCCTATGCACTTAAGTGGCATCTGTAAGTGGTGTCATCTTTCCACCTCCGTGTGTCCACTGCAACGGCCCCTATTTCCTGAGAGTTACCCTTTGAGCATCACTGATAGTTGTGACAGATAGCCTCCCTGTGCCTGTTCAAAAACTCATGAAAACACAGTGTCCACACTTTGCATTCCAGATCCACCGATACTTTTAACTCTGACCTTCTCAGCCCCTCCGCCTGATAGCTAGCCTGGCTGTCCTGGAGAGCTTAGGGGCATTTACAGCCCTTCATGTTATCAGAACTAGCGTCCCTGGACAGCTCTCCTTAGGACAGGAGCTCCTTCGGTCTCTCCCTCCAAATCAGCACCTCAGGCTTGAGGACAGCTCAGAGTGGCATCCATTGCCCTGGTATCTTCTTGCCATGCTGGATTATAGGCATGAGCCTGTCTCAGTACCAGGACCGTGTAGACAGCTCACATGCCAATGTCTGCAGTCAGCTTGCGGGGGGAGGGGGGAAGGGCTGAGGTCATCAGGTTTCCTGACACCCAGTGGCTTTCAGCACCTTCTCCAGTCATCTATCAACATTTTACCCACCCCCTCCCCAGAGTCTATTCCCTAGGCCCCAGCCTTTCACAGTCAGAGGTGACTGTGAACCCATCAGCCAACTAGAAGTCTCTCTGTGATAGGATTCTATCCCACAAAAGCCTTGCTTTACTAGAGGCCAAAGAGAAAGGCAAGGATTTTTAAGCCGCTGGAGAGAAGATGGCAGGGTTGTTGAGATTATATGTCATAGCACTCAGTACACAGGGGCTTCAACCCCAATGTGCTTATTCTTCCTTTCTTTAAGGTTCTACTTGTAGCCAATGAGGACAGAGCAGGAAATGGGGGAGAGCAGAGAGAGAGCAGTGCCAGAAAGAGACGGACGGCATCACTGTGGGCTCTCAGCAGAGGGACAGCAGCACTGTGGGCTCTCAGAGCATGGAGCTTTCAGGATTGCAGAGAGAACCTAACAAAGTTCCATGCTGGGGATGTGGTTGGGGGCAGGAAATGAATCAGAGAGGAGGTGGAGGCATGTGGCTGGACTCAGGGGATAATGTCCAAATCACCCATCCCATCCCAGGTACAACACTATCCCCAGCCTTTCACCACACATCTCTCTCCAGCAACCCAGAATAGACCTCCCCAGTGCATTGCTACATTAAACCCTTCTCGTGTCCACCCACTTATGACTTGACTCTTCTAGCTTGGTCAGGAAACTCATAGATTTCTTCAACAGGAAGGTGGTTGAGCCTGAAGCACACAATGAAGCATGTTGTAAGGCAGACAGTGTCATACAGAGGCCTCAGTGGGAAGCTGTGGACACCACAGACCGAAGGTGAATTATAACTGGCATCTAATTAATTATAACATGCATCTAATTCCAGGGTGTTTCCCCTTCCTTCTGCCTCTAGCCAAACAGGATTTGGCCTGCAGCTGAAATAGTCCTTCCTGCTGGAGACCAGTAGCAACAAGAGAGCCCAGGAAATTATGCTCCTAAGAAACAAACATCAAAGGGCAGGGGGGCCCTTAAGGGTGTCACTAAAATGACCCTTCAAATTGAGTGTCTGTCCAATATATAACCTCACTTTACAGAAGAGTAAACTGAGGCAGGAGGGAGGAGGCACTGTCCAAGAATATGCTTGGTAAAGAGTTGTGAGACATAGATAAGCAAAGGTTTAGGGCCGTAGCCGACCTGGTTCAGTTGTTTCAAATTCCTATGACCTTGACCATTGTTACATCTCGGATCTCCAGCCCTCCTTGCCTGGAAGTAAGAAACAACCATGGAGAGCTCGGAGATGAAGTGGCTGATGGCAGTAATGGCCAAGCCACAGATGAGACCTGGAGAATATGATACCCAGGCAAGGGATATTTTTGTTTATATACTTAAAAACATTAAACCAAAATTTGTGTGTGAATTTCCCAATTCAACATCCAGATCCTGACCTGCAGGTCATGTGAGGGCTGAATAGCATGATGATCAGATCCTGCACAGGAGAAGAAAGATCTGAGTACTTCACTTCCCTTCCTGTGAGCCCAGTGTCCTGGATGACCTGAGATGTACCTTGTTAGGCATATGGTTAGGTGGGTGGATGGATGGGTGAATGGAAGGTAGATGGATGGATGGCCAGATGGTAGGTGATGGGTGGATGGCTAGATGGTGGGTGATGGGTATATGGATTATTAGGTATTGGTGGATGGGTAGTGACTAGTTGAATAGTTAGATGGTGATTGGCAATGGATGAATGGTTAGGTGGATAGGTAGGTAAGGTAGATTGATGGTGGCCATGTGGTGAGTAATGAATGGGTTGTTGGGTAAATGGCTGGATGGGAGGTAGATGGTAAATGGACAACTGGTTGGGTGTATGTGTTATTAGGTTGGTGGGTAGGTATATTGATGAATGCTTAGGTGAATGGGCTGTGGATGAATATATAGGTGATTAGTTAGGTTGATGAGTGTGGATGAATGGGTGGATAGACGGATGGGTGGGTGGGTGAGTAGATGGCTGGTTGGGTAGTATAGATGAATAAGTAGGTGGGTAGATAAACTGATAGGTAGTAGGTGAGTACATAGATGGATAATTAGGTGGATGGGCAGATACACTAGAAGATGCTTAAGTGGGTGGGTGGGTAGATGGTTATGTGGGTGGTAGATGGATGGTTAGGTGGTAGGTGGGTGTATGGATGATTAGATGGGAAGGTGGATACATTGACAGATGGTTAAGTGGGTGGGTAAATGGTTATGTGGATAAGTAATGAGCAGACAGGTAGGTAATTGAATTAATACATGGATATATGTGTATAAACAACCTGGTTCTCCAGAGATGGATGCTTGTCCCACCACTACTGTTGGCAGCTCATCTGGAGACCAGGGACATGGAGGAAGTTGACAGCAGGGCAGACACTAGGAAGAAGCCCCAGGTTCCTAACTGCCCACTCTGCTCCGGCCACCTGTGTCTGAAAGCCTCTCAAGGCTCCCTGTGAGAATTTTTTCCTTTCCTTTCTTTTTTTTTTTCTTTTCTTTTCTTTTTTAGAGTTTCCTTTTCTGGTTAACAGAATAGCAGTTGCCTAAAAATAGCCGTAACTTTGCTTCTGAGGTATTCATTTTCAGTTCCTCTTTCCCTGTTCTCATTCCTCAGCTGTGAGGATACAGAGCTGAGGTTGTCAGCACCCACTCTGACAAGCCCTCATGCATGCATACACTGCAGGGTTTGAACATTCAGATGGGGGTAGCACCGCTCTCTCTGGCTCAATCATGTTCCCACACTCCCGTGGACCTATTCAGTGGCCTGTGCGATTCCTTTCATTCTTTGGGGTCCCTCATACTAAGCAGGCATTTGATACACATCTCACATTCCTGACTTGGGTCTGCCTGAGCCTTGTCCCATATACACTAACACTCACTATAATGTACCCTGCCCAATACATGCCTGTACACCGATGCCCATGCTCACCCAAGACCATCAGCCTCTTTCCTCTTCAACACACATGTACAGAGAAAATCACCTCCTCCCAAGAGAGATGTATAAGAACTCTGTCTCCACGGGTTGGGCTGAGCTTTCTACTTCTCTGGCCTCCAACCCAGCTCCCCTGAGCCACCAGAATGTGTAGCTAGGAGAGAAAATGCCCTTCCCAGGGGAGAGATAATTAGTTCATTTAGACCAGAGCAGAGGAGACAACGCCTGTGTGCTGAGCAGACTGGGCAATGCCCAAGCAGAGATGAGGGCTCTTGAGTGAGCATCAAAGCCCATTTTGGGTTGTTTTAAAGGTGGCATTCAAGGGACAGTCCACTTAGAAGCAGAAGGTGAATGAAATGACCATTTACCAAGTAACAAACACTTTCTTATTTCCAGAGGCTCTCGCCTCAGTTAATGCGCTTACAAAATCCTGCCAGTTTGACTAACTGTTCTCCATCTTGGGGAATGGGGTGGGAGAGACTAAGACACAGAGATTAGAGTCATATCAGAAGCAGAGGCAGACCTGGGTGGCCTGGGACCTCCATACTTGTATCCCCATATCAGTTCTTGCTGTCAGGGATAATTCAAAGAAAGTGGTGGCTTTAAAAATACATATTCAGGTGGCATTTAAATTCAGCACCTCTTAAAACAGAAGGATTTGGCATCCAGGAGTTATTTTTAGCAGACAGTTCATTTGCAACCGTCCCAGCTACCAGGCATGCTTCGGCTCAGATCTGAAAAGCTGTTGGTTTGAGCTAGGGGTTGCTTTTTTTAAATCTCTCCTTTGAAATATAGATTCCCTCTTTGTTAAATTAGCTCAAATATATAATTTATAGATTTATATATAATATATAAATTAACTCATATGTTCATATGTATAAAAAATCTCCTTCTTCTGCCAGTATCTCTCCTGGTGTAGACTTTCTGAAGCACCCTAACCTATTCTTGACTCATTGAGATCTAACAATGCATACTCATTCAAATGCCAAGATGAAGCCAAAATTTAGAAATCCAATATTGTCACAATGTTCTGGTTTCTAAACAGCTTGGAACTTCAGAAAGTGAAGGGACCCTGAAGAAGGGTAGTCCACTTTCCTCACTTGTCTCATGGAAACTGAGACCCAGAGAAGAAAGAGGCTTGATTAAGGTCACACCACAGAAGCTGGGCATAGAGGGAGAAGGGTTCACTGTGTGACCCGCTCTGTTACTCTTGCCCTTCATTCCATCCACACACTTACTCATCTATCCATGCACACATCTGCTTTTCTTTCCTTCCTCTTTCTATCCCTCCAATCTATCCATTCTTCTATCTACCCATTCATTATCCATCTACCAGATAGATAGATAGATAGATAGATAGATAGATAGATAGATAGATAGATAGACATCTGTCCAACAGCCTTCCACTTACCTCTCAATGTATCCATCCATCTCATAGATGGCAGCCCAAGGGCTGACCTAGAGCTTCATTCATTCACTAAGAATTTATGGAACACATGTCAATGCCAGTACTATGTGTCTCCATAGGAAGCATGGCTCCTGTCCATGTGTGGCCTTCAAGCCCCCATGTAAAGTAGACCAGGCATGAACAATAAAGTGTGATTTGTACACCAAGCCAGGGGCACATATGTAGGCTGGATGGACAGAGACACTGAAGCCAAGAAGGCCAGCAGCTGCTAGGAAGGCCAACACCTGTGTTCATACATATGCTGCAAATGTGGCCACTGCAGGGCTGACAGAGTGAGCACATACTTTTGGGTCATTGGCTCCTTCTGTTTACCTGAGTTCACTGGGGTTCTACCAAATCCTTTTGTGGCTATGAACCCCATAATTTTTTAATTGATCCTCTCTCCCAAGCAAAGCAAGTTTCAGAGTAAGCTGTGTGATTTTAAAAAATAAAATAAAATAAACCAAGGTACATAGCATGGGGATGACCTTGTGCAAGTAGCTGTGAGGTGTGGAGATGGAGGATGAACAGCATCAGATGGAGAAGATAAGAGTCACCTGTGAGTGATCTACACTCCAAGTTGTAGCTGAGTTGGTTGCCCCAGACTTTCATCCCTCTGTACTTTCTCACAAGCCTCCCCCCACCAGCTGTGTATTTCTATTTCTTTCTGGGACAGCTTCCTATTTACATGCAAGAAAGGATATCCCCTGCTCAATATGTGCAGCACCCAGGACTCTCCTTGACAGCAAGCACATCAAGTCATGGGACTCGTGGCTTTCACTGTCATATGGATTGTCAGCTCTAAGATGATAGGGACCAGGTCTTGATTATTCATTGCCTGGCACCAAATGGGTTCCCACAATCCTGTTATTGAAAAGGTGGCTGGAGTGTGTAGGGAGGTTGATGCACAGGTAGTGGACTGATGGATGAGTAGGAAGATGGGAGGATGGAGATGAGGGAAGGATGTAGAGAGAAAGGGAAGGAGGGGGGAAGGAGAAAGGAAGGGAGCAAGGGAGGAAGGAAGGAAGGAAGGAAGGAAGGAAGGAAGGAAGGAAGGAAGGAAGGAAAGTGTGTCATGGATATGTGGGTGGATGGATGGATGGATGGATGGATGGATGGATGGATGGACAGATGGGCAGAATAATAGGTGATTAAAGGATGATAAATGGGTGTGTGAATGTGTAGATGGATGGGTAGATAAGTAGAAGGAAGCAAAGAAAGAGAGATGGTGTGTGGGTAGATGGATAGATAGATCAATGCAGAGGTACATAGAGGAAAGAAAATAAGATAGATGGTGAATGATCATGTGGATATTGTTCAAAATCAGTTTATCTTAACCCATAGTCCTTAATATCAACAGAAGCCCATTAACTCGGGCCTGTTATTGTGATCACAGAGATAATTGCTGCTAACACTTCTCCTGGCTTGTGCTGTCACAGAAGTAATTATCAGTGCCTGTAAGCCATGCCACAGGTATCAAGGGATGG
>JADRCD010221618.1:0-12241 GCA_019843815.1 Montemys delectorum | reverse complement strand
GAAGGAAGGGGGAAGGAGAAAGGGATGGAGGAAGGGAGGGAGGGAGAGAAGGAAGGAAAAAACAAAGGTCAGTCTAATCGCATTTCTCAGAGATGTACTTGGTGATGTGGCAGTAACTGAGCACCAATGGGTCAGCCTGGTCCTGGGAGCTGCTCCCTTCAGCCAGCAGGGGGCGCTCACCAGACTCCTCTGTCTTGAGAAGGAAGCCACAATGACCTACCAGTCCACCTGTTCCAGTTCGCGACTCCGACTCCGCTGTGCTCTAAGTGGTTGGGTTTTCAGAAGCAGGGCTCGTGGAACGAGTCTATGGTCTGGGACTTGTTTGTCTCTTCTCAATAGCACGTATCGCCTCTGAATCCCAGCTCTGGCCACACCCTCCAGGCGCGTGGTGAGCGATCACTTTAATCCCAGTCCAGGTAGTAGCTGTGGCTGGTGGCTGTCCAGGGAGGATCCAGAGGAAAGGCCCTGCTCCGTCCTGGCCCTGGACTCACCTGTGACCTCCGTCTCCAGGGTCAGCTCCTGCTGTCAGCTAAGGAGTCAAGCAGAGGAAAGGAAGGACGGAGAAGGCTTCCTTTGCCCAGAGCCTCTTCTGATGGGACTTTCTTGTGGCCAGAACGTGTGACTCAAACTGGCTAGTTTTGTTTTCTGGTGGGTAGTGGGGTGGGAGTTGAGGGACATTCTTTGGAGCCTTCACTACTGGGAGTGGTTCACACTGCACCGCCCTTCCAGGGAAGAGCCTCACCTCCTCTGATTGGTCTTTGGATGTTCAAGGAACTGACACTAGAGAGCAGAGGTTCTTAACCTGTGGGTCGCGACCCCTCAAGGGGTTGTCAAACAACCCTTTCTCATAGGTCACCCAAGACCATTGGAAAACACAGAGATTTACATTACGATTCATATAGTAACAGAACCACAGTCATGGACTAGCCACAAAAACAATTTGATGGTTGCAGGTCACCACAACATAAGGGTCACAGCATTAGGAAAGCTGAGAGCCATTGAGTCTCATCCAAAGCAGAGCCCTTGTTTACAAAGCTCCCCTGGAGAATCCATCCCTCCATCATCTCCTCTGCTGGCTCCAGGAATGCCTGTGGACAGTCTGCACTCTCCCCTGCTTCTCTTCTGACCTGTTTGGCCTGTTGGCTTCTCCAACCTTCCCCCAACCCCCATTCTGTGAGCCTATTGTATCCAGGACACAGCACTCAGCCCAGGTCTGCAGGAAACCCCTTTGATCAGAGAGCAAAATGGACTCAAGTGCACCTATAAAGGCTGTCATTCCTCCAGCTGTTCTGGGGCTCTGTCTGTCCGGCTGTCTCTGGCCTGGGCTTCCAAGCTGAATCCTTAACCACTTTTATTGTGAGAACAGTTTTAGATGGTCTCTGTACCTTGTTTTCAGAATATGGATCCAGTTAGCAGCCCCCGAGGAGGAGCTGGTATCAAAAAAAAGCTGTATGAGCCACCACCACCTCAACCAACCAAAGCAAAGACCAGAAAGCGGCGGCAGCAGCAGCAGCAACAACAACAACAACAAAACAAACACATTTCATCTTCAGGCTTAAAGAAACATCACAAAAATTACCCGTCACCCCTGAAAGCCCTAAATGCCAATGCTTCATTACTTTTGTCCATCTCCCTGACTTTTCTTGCTTTCTAAACTGCTTTTTTTTTTAAATAAATAAATAAATAAATAAATAAATAAATAAAAACAGGCTGCAATCAATGGCTTCTCCCTCCTAAATGCAGCAAAGCTAATACCAGGGTATTGCCCCCATGACCACAGTATGGGGTCAGTATGGGATCTTGGGGGTAGTGGGACTAAGCCTGACCCATTACTATAATCTGTTACAGATTTCCTCAAACTTCCATCTAATGTCCTTTCTTCTGATTAAAGAAAACCCATGCAAGTAAAAGGCCAAAAGATTTTGCAGCCAAGACACCTTAAACTTGGGTGGTCAGCTCCCTGCCCTGTGCCTGCCCTCACCCCTGCTTTGTAGCCCAGGCTGGCCTGGAACTCAAGATCCTCTGGCCTCAGCCTCCAGCATGATGGAAGCCTAGATCTTCGACATCACAGTCAGCCTCTCTGCTCCCTGTCAGTCTGCTGCGGTTCCTCTGTCTTCTGGTTTTGAAGCCTGAAGGTGATCTGTGTGGCACGCCCTTCCCCTTCCCGGTGGCTCTACCCGATCCTCTCTCTCACAGTGAGGTTTGCCGTGGGTTGTTGGCTGGGTTCTTCTGGGCATCCCATCCTTGGCAAAGTGGTGAATGTAGGTTTCTGAGCTATGCACTCTCTTCTCCTTTCAGAATGAATCATCTCTTGAGGAGACAGGGCAGGACATGTTGGTTCTCTTCTCCTCCAGCTAATTTATCTCATCAGGAATCTCAGTGTTTGTTGATTATCCCTATGTGAAATCATCAACTGTGTCGACAGACAGGCTCTGATTTTGTAACTCTATCACTGCCTCTGTATTTGCTGGGTGTCTGTCTATTGGTCTTCTGAATTAATTAATTAATGAGTTAACTAATTAACATTAACACAGATTATTAATTAATAGAGATAGCAATGCATAAAACACAGGTTATTAATTAATACAGATATTAATTTGCATCAATAAAGACTATTAGAGTCTTTTTTCCTTTGGGTTGTAATATGTCACTTTTGCTACGTTTATACTCAAACTAAGATTTGATTAATGGAAACAACTTCATGGCTTCTGTATCTTTTTTGTTTTTAATAAATTTGGGGGTTGGTAATGAGAATCCATTGGTAGAGTGCTCGCCTATCATGCACGAAGCCCGGGGTCCCATCTCTAGCACAGCATCAGGCACGTGCAGTGCATTACTGTAATCCTAGCGTTTGGAAGGTAGAGGCAGTAGAACCAGAAACTAAAAGTCATATATCAGCTAAATTGAGACTTTGAGGACAGCCCGGGCCATGTGGGACCCTCACTAAAGAACAAACAAACACACCGAAAGAAAGGAAAGGGGGAAATTAAGTGAATTAATACTTAATCTTTTTCAATTGTCATAAAATACTCAAAGCATGAAACTAAATGATAAGAGATTTTCAGGCCAATGTTCAGTGGCGTCAAGTCATATCTCTGACATCATTCCCACCAAAATCACTCCTCTATTACCGACATTGCTATCTCTGCCAAGATCCCAATCACAGCCATCTTCACTACCCTCATACCCCCGCCATCCCCACATCCCGCCATCCCTACCATGCTCACTAATTCCACCTTCTCCATCACGTCTACCATCTCCACCATCAATCACCACAATCCTCACCATCTCCACCATCTCCACCATCCCCATTATCCTCATCATTTCTATCTTTAACACTATTGGCCCTGTCCATCTCAGAACTCTTCCACTTTCTAAAACTAGAACTTGGTATCCTTACATAACAGCCTCCTCATCCTTTGGACCCATCTTCATCTCACCAGGCTGAAGTGCAGTTCAGCGATGGAGGGGTTCTTCAAGCCCACGAAGGGCCCTTAGTTCCATCTTCAACACACCAAGTAAACCCACCAACACCACCGAAACGTAAGCACGTAAGTGTTCACCATCCTTTCTGTCCTATCTGGCAGCATCCAGGCTCTTTGCATAGATAATGCCCTTTAAGCGCGTGTCCCAGAAGATTAACTGCACTGAGGTCACTGCCCCCGTAGGCTCGTAGTGAACAGTACAAGAGTTAGGAAGGAGACACGTGTAGCTCATCTCACATGTGGTTGCACACAGACCCACTCACACACCCACACTTGTGTGCATGCGTGCACACACATGCGCATGTGTACATTTCTTTCCTTCCCCTCAGAACCTCGACCCTTCTCGCTCTGACCAGCATGGTGAGCTCATTCTCCACCCCACCCCAACCCCTGCCTCGACTCCTGCCTTTTTTCCTCTCTCTAGCAAAGAAAACATTGGTTCCTGGCTTTCTGAGTTTGTTTGCTTTGGGTTGTGTCTGAAGACACACAGCCCTAGCAGCGCATTCCACATCATGTGTGCTGGGATGGGCTGATGTGTGAGAGAACAGAAGGGTCCTTCTCCTTGGGTCCCATTGGTAGTCTCTATCTGAATTATCGCTGTGTTAGCTTGCTGCTGATAGTGCTGTGTTCTGTTCCCTTCATCATTGTTGATTGACTGACTAATTGATTGATTGATGATTTTTGGTTTGGCTTGGTTTTGCATGTCAAAAAAAAAATCTACAAGCAGCAAAATAGGAAAATGCCTCCCTCAGCACGCTGTCCACCCTGATGTTTCTGCACTTCCCCTGGTGGTCAACCTTGTTCCTTTCTGAGTTAGTCTTTGGCATGACATTTTACAGGAGTGAGTAGGTCCCTGACTCTGTACTTGGTTTTCTTGTAGAGTAGGTGACTATACTGTGCATAGTCTCTATCACTTTTCTTTTTTTCACTTAACACTTTGTCTTGGACTTCATTTTGAAGTTTTGGTAGGCTTTGTTCACCTCCTGTTCTTATCTCCCTTTTCTTTTAAAAATGTTTTCTGTTATTATTATTACTATTATTATTATTATTATTATTATTATTATTTCTTTGTGTGATTTGTGTATGTGGGGTCAGGCTGATGCAACAAGTATTTTTACCTGATGAGCCATCTAACAGGCACCCGTCTGTCTGTCTGTCTGTCTGTCCATCTGTCTGTCTGTCTCGGGGCTAGAGACAGCTTGACACTTAAGAGCACCCTTCCAGGGGCCCCCAGTTCACTTTCCAGCCCCATAGAACCCAACATCCCCTTTTATACTCTGAGGGACTCCTGCATACATGTAGCATACACAGAAATTAAATTTTTAATCTTAAAAATATAAGTAAAACAAGGTCTTGCTGTGTAGCCTAGGCTGGCTTCAAACTCTGTTTTCCTGCCTTAGCGTCCTAAGTGCTGGGACTCCAGTTTACCACTAAGTCCACCACGCTCACTCACCACATGCCCTAATACCAGTTATTAAGTTTATTGCCATTGAAATTCAGGTTTTTCTTTCCCTGCTGTTCTCTATTTATTTATAGAATATTTATTTGCATATTTCAATTTTATAGAGGACTGATTTGTTGTTCAGGTAACTCTCATTCTCAATACTGTGTGGTATTTCAAGTCATAGTACCTGAAAAGAAAATAAAGAATAGCTTTCTTTCTGTCTTTTATATTTTTATTTGTTTTTCCTAGGCTGGCCTGAAATTCACTATTCTCCTGCCTCAGCCACAAGAAATGATAGGTGTGTATCACCGTGCTTGACTGGTAATTAATATTTTAGAAACTAGTTATTTTATTATCTATCTATCTATCTATCTATCTATCTATCTATCTATCTATCTATCTACAGGGTTTCTCTGTGTGGCCCTGGCTGTTCTGGAACTTACTCTGTAGAACAGGCTGGTCTAGAACACCTCTGCCTCCTGAGTTCTGGTATTAAAGGTGTGTTCCACCACTGCTGGCTGAAGATCTGGATGCTTAAAACAATAAGGCTTCCAGTTACCTTGACAGCTTGATCCTTTCCTTTGGTGACTCCGCCCTCCCCTGTGCTCACTGGCTAAGCTGCTTCCAGCAGGTGCCAAGGGTCCCCTGTACCTAGAAGGACTCTTGCTTCCATTTCTCAGAAGAAAGGCTGAGGCCCCCAGGAGGCCAGCTCTACAGTGCCAGGCCTGAGGCACTGATCCACGGGTCAGCTCTCTGGTCAGTGAGTGCTTTGGACCATGACCCTTGGTGGCAATGGTCCAGAGAATTGGAACATTCTGATGCAGCTGGTTAGACAGGGCTGGGAAAGGCTTCAGCATGGTGGGGGTGCTCAGCAAATATTTGTCCAGTAGACAAAACTCTGGTCACTGCTGGTGTTGCAAGTTCCTCCCTGGCTTCCACAGAGTGGGGGGTGGGAGGGGAGCATGCAGACTGAGGTGGGCCCTGCAGTGGGCAGTCAATTATTCTGGGGGTTCAGCCTAGCAGAAAGCAAGGCAGAGTTCAGGGGTACCCTGGGTGGTTGCTGGAAAACGCTGGCTAAGCTCAGGTTTTCTCAGTATCTGATTGCCATGGACTTTCCTGGGACAGAAAAACCTCAGCTGGGCCAGCCATTGTTTCCTTGCTGGAGTTTGGGCTGGGGTCAAGAGTCTCTGGCTGAAAACTTACCACTCAAGCCTTCCTGAGAGCCGTGGAAACACCCTGCCATGTTCCACGCAGGTAGCACACACGTTCCTGTTCTCTTGATTCCTAAATTTAAAAAACAAAACCAAAAACCTGTAGGCCCGATGCCCTGAGAGACCGCTGCACTGCAGGTTTAATCTCCAATTAGGCTTAGGTGAGCTGTGCATGCTTAGGCAAATCTCTCCACCTCTCTGAGCTGGCTTTCTTCCAGCCAGCTTCTGGCTTTCTAGCAGATCATTTTACAGCACTCTTTACTCTCTGGAAAATGACAGGAAGTTCTCTTGATTTGGAACTCTGGAAGCAAGGACATAATTCTTGTATTTATTATTTTCTCTCCTCCAGTTCCAGAGAAAACTTAACATACTTAACTACTAAAAATACCCTAAAAATAACACTATTGGGACTGGCAAGATGGCTCAGTGGAAAAAAGGGCTTGCAGCCAAGTTGGGTGACTTGAGTTCGATCCCCAGGACTGGGAAGGAAAGCACTGAGTTTCAAAAGTTGTCTTTTAATCTTGCATGAGCATTTCTGAAGACACACACACACACACACACACACACACACACACACACACGAGGGTGGTATAAAAACGGAAAACTACAAAGCAAGTAAATAATAAATAAATAAATAAATAAATAAATAGTGAAAAACAACAATCCAAACACTAGTAGTTGATGTTTACTGTGTGTAGCATCAGGCTGAAGCATCTCTGTAGATTATGTCAGTTTATCCCTTCCATTGCTTAAGGAATGAGGCCATCTTAAAAGATGCAGAAATCAGCCGGGCAGTGGTGGCGCACACCTTTAATCCCAGCATTTGGGAGGCAGAGGCAGGCGGATTTCTGAGTTCGAGGCCAGCCTGGTCTACAGAGTGAGTTCCAGGACAGCCAGGGCTATACAGAGAAACCCTGTCTTGACAAAACAAACAAACAAACAAACAAACAAGCAAAAGGTGCAGAAGTCAAAGCCTGAGGAGTCCCTGAGGAGTCTCTGCTTTAGGTCAGTAGTTGGCCAGGCAGCCCCCACCAGGGCAGGCATAAGGCTCATGTCTCTCCCAGAACAGGCACCTCCTGAGTCAGGTAGGGAGGGAGCTCAGGTAGGATCTAGATGTGAAACTGGGGGATTTCACATCCGCTGAGGGGCCCGGGGTGTCTTTGTCCACGCTGTTCCTGACTGCTGCTGTCAAATGTCCTTTGCTTGTGGGGTAGTGTTTCGTCCTTGGAGTGTCTTAGTCGGGTATTAGCTGACATCCAGTGGGCAGAGCCCAAAACACTGCTGATCGTCCCTTGGATACAGGATGTCCTCAGAGTAGAGTTGTCCAGCCTGAAGCTGGCAATGCAAGCTTGGCTCCGGTCTAGGTCCCTGTTTGGCTCCCCTCCTCTGAAGAGACCTGGCTTCCCACTTTACAGAGGAGGAGACAGGGCCTCCAGGAGACAGGGGCTTCCATCAGAGTTCTTGTTGGTGGTAGCCAGAAGCCATGCTATTGGCTCCTCCCTCTCCTGTGGCTGTAAGAGGGAGAGGGAGCTCAGAGTAGGACACCTGGCCTGGATCCTAGCTCTGCTGGAAGCACATCATGGTTAGGTACTATCTTGCTCCGGTTTATTCCCAGAAGGTAAAATAAGCAGTGCCACTTCCAAGGCCCTGGTAACAACTGACATGGTGCTATCCCATGCCTCTGGGAGGGCATTCAGGGAAAAGATGGGGAGAGGGGTTTGTGGCTTGCCTGAGTAGTGTAGGTATGAGGCCCTTGGTTCAATTCCCTGCACTTCTAAAATGGGACAAAAAAAAGTCAGGGAAGGATGATCCAGGTCCTGACAGATCAAGGAAAACTTTCTAGACTCTTGGTGTTCATCCCTGCCAGGATAAATGCAGACTGCAGTGGATGGAGCCTCTACTCTAGGACAATGGGTAGGCTGGTTCTCTGGAGCAGAAAGGTTCAAAGCCCTGAGTTCATCCATAGACTGAGTTCATGATATTTTATTTATTCTATGTTGCTATGTGCATGTATGTGTATGTGAGTGTGTGTGTGTGTGTGTGTGTGTGCGCGTGTGCATGCCACAGCACCTGTGTGGAAGTCAGAGGACGACTTTCTGGAGGATTTGCTCTCTTTTTTGCCTTGTGACTCTCAGGGATTAAATTCAGGAGTCATGAGGTTTTGTGCCAAACCTTCAACCTCTGAAGGTTTGGACTGGTGCCACTGATTTTTATTATTGTTGTTATTATTATTATTATTATTATTATTATTAGTAGTAGTAGTAGTAGTATTTTATTTCCTAGCATGAACAGCTCTGAGTGGAAGCTCCCAGAGTTTGAGGCCAGATTCTCCTCCCAGACCACTAGATTTAGCCCTTCCTCAGAAGTCTCTGGCAAGGTTGGAACAGCGTCCTAAGCTGTGGACCCATCTTTCCCCAGAAAGGACCTTGTTCATCTGCATACAGAAGACTCCCTACGGGGCCCAGACAAGTCACAGCTAACCTCACCTCATATCATCCAGAGGCAGGGCTGTGGAGACAGCCCAATCAGTACAGGGTTTGCCGGAACTGCGTTCAGTCTTCAGAACCCACATAAACCCACGTGAAAAATTGCCAGGTGAGGTGCTGTGTGCTATGCCATGCTAGCACTGTGGAGATGAGGAGAATCCCTGGGGATCCTTGGCCAAGACAGTCTAGCCTACTTGGTGAGTTCTCGACCAATGAGAGATCCTGTCCCAGAAAGCAAGGTGGACTGTATTTGAGAAACAACAGCAGAAGCTGTGCTCGGATCTCAACACGAGTGCCAATCCAAGAGCCCAGAAATTCCAGGATTATAGGCAGGTGACAGTTTGCCATGGTATCTGGGGACAGGGTCTCTGGGGCCCCCAGCATCACTCGAAGGCAACAATGTTTCCCCCAGGCTGGGAGCTCCCCTCCCCCGCCCCCACAAAGTAACCCTTCTTGGCTGCACAGGAATCCCTGGCTCCTCCTTACACTGAGACATTCTCACAACCACAAAGGTTTTGTGCTTGATGTTTTATTTCCCAACAGTGAGACAAGCTAGGTGGGCCCCAGCTCAGCATCCTGCAAAGCTGTTCTGCTATCTGCCCTCCCTCCCTCCCCTCTTACTGTCTGCCACCATCTTGGCTATCTCCGCTGAGTACCCATGGGTCACTGGAACTCCTGGTCTCTGGGATGTCACCTCAAACACCACCTGAGTTGTCTGAGGAAGGGACTCTTGGCAAAGCAGGGTCAGAGTAACCAGGCTGTCACCTGAGCTGCACTGTGTCCTGCCTGGCTTCACTGGGTCTTCCCTCGGCCCTCAGAAATGATATGCTCTGGCTGGGCACGCATGTACCACTCTACCCAGGAGCCATCGTAGACAGGCACGTCGGGTTTGCCACAGAGGAAGGCCCCCAGGACCACGTGGCAGGCTGTGACACCGGAGCCACATGTGGCTACCAAAGGCTTGGACAGGTCCACCTTCTTCTCCTGAAACAGGCGCTGGATCTCCTCTGGGCTCTTCTCCAGACCTTCACTGGTCAGGAATTCAGTGAACGGGATGTTTACCGAGCCAGGGATGTGGCCAGGTTCGATGCCTGCACAGGGGAAACACACGGAGGGCCAGTATGAGTGATGTCTAGTGTCGCTGGTATTTGTGGTATCAAAACTCCCACCACAGCAGAATGCCAAATGTGTGTCCAATATCTTATCTTCCAGGCAGCAGAGCTAGGCACTGACCCCGCCCAGATGGCCAGCCTAAGGCTAAGTAACATCCAAAGTCACTGCGCCCAGCTAATTGCTGGCTAGCATTTGAACCCAAGAACTAGACTTTACCAGAGCTACACAACATCCCGGGCTTCCTGACCATGAACCTGAAGGGGCAGCAGAGTAATACACGTGACCTCTGTCCAATTAGGACTCAGGACACACGGAGGGTTAGAGATGGCATAGAGGGCAGACAGGCACTAGCCAGATAATGGCCAGTGTGACAAAAATACCCTAGGGCTACAGTTGAAAATAGTCATTAAAATGGCTGACATAGCTGAATGCTTGCGCTGTGCAGGACAGTGCCTAGACCCCCCTCAGCAGCATTTTCTCCTTTAATGCCAACCCAAATTGTATGGGAAGGAAATATTTGTCACCCTCACCCCCAGGAGAATAAGGCACAAAGACTAGCAGGCTCTAAGCTAGCAGTGGGTAGAGAGGGTTGTAACCACCCCAGAGCCTGTGCTGCCATTCAGTGCCTAGGGAGAGTGGGGTCTTCTCCCAGGATGAAGCCAGCCAGTCAGGGGTCCTGGCAGTGAGACTGAAAGCATGGGTGACGCGTGGGTGACAGGAAGAGCCCAGGAACCCTGGGATGAGGCACGAAGCACCAAGACCACCAAGGCTCAGACAGCACGGAGGAAGAGGGGCAGGAAGCCTCAGTGTACCTGGAAGACAGTTTGGGCTCTATCTGGTCATGGGGGAAATTAGACTTTATTTTGAAAAGAATTTAGTCTCAACGCTGAGGATGTAGCTTAGCTAGTGGACTGCTTGCCTACTGTGTGCGAAGCTTTGGATTTCACACTCAGTGTCTCAAAAAAAAAAAAAAGATTTTTTTTCTTTTTTTTTTTTTTTTTTTTGTGTGTGGTGATATCTGCCTACAAGCCCAGCACTTGGTAAGTGAAAGCAGGAGGATCAGAAGTTTAAAGTCATCCTAAATGACATAGTGACATAATGTGTTTTTGGACATGAGACTGTCCAAAAAACCAAACCAAACCAAACCAAACCAAACCAAACCAAACCAAAACAAAAAAGCAGTCTGATTAGCATGATGAAGACCTAGCAAGGCCAGAGAAGTGTGGATTAAGGGGACTGTCACTTTACCCATGGCTTGGAAGCCCCAAGGGTTCCAATGTGTATTTTGTCTCTAGCTTTCTTCCAGCCAGAGGTTACTAAAGCCCCGTTTTCACAGGAGGGCTGAGACTCACATCAGAATGAGATCTCACAGCTATCAGTCAAATCTGGGCCATTGAGATCCCAAAATGAGTGTGTGAGGACCCTCTGCCTTGGTTTCCCTGTCTTTGTCAGAGCTGAGGGCCCATGCTGGTCTCTATCCTCAGAGGATGGTAGGAGACAGCACTCCCGAGCTTTGAGAGGATTCAGTGGGTTAGTCAACCCCAATGAAGTGGGTCTCCTAAAAGTCACCCCATGCAGCCCTTCTCAAAGCCTGGAGAAGAGCAAGCTTTCAAGCCAGGGTTCTACGGGTAAGTAGAGTCAGGGCTTCCTTATACCTCCAGCTTTACCATGAACCCTGACCAGCTGGACCGAAGGAGCAAATTATAGGCGTATTTGGTCAAGTCAGGGACTTCGAAGGAGACATGGTGATGCCTTAAGTAAAAACTAGCACGATGGCCTGGTGGCCCAGAGCACGTTAATTCTCACCTACTGCTTTCACTCTACACACTCAAGGGCCACCATCCAGAGGAGCTAGCTGACCTGCCAGGTGCTACACAAAGTACAGCAGAGACGGGGCTCTGAACAGAAGCCTGTACCAGCAGAGAGGGTGTGGGGGAGTTTCCGGGGCCTTGGCTGGCTCCTGCACCCTGGCAGGCTTGGAGAGAAATGGTGGGGGGAAAATACTGGTTGCTCACTGTGGTTATATGTGCAGGGAGTCTGAATCCAGAGAGGCTCCTTTCTGAGATCTCAGGCAAGGTCACCATTCCAGGGCCATTCTCTTCACCTGCACAAGGTGAGTGAGGGCATTGCTCCATATTTTCAGGAGAATGGTGCCTGGACTCCCACAACACCAAGTCACACAAAATGGTGTCTGTCATGCAATCTCCATACACCCTCCTTACATTGAACACATCTCTAGGTCCTCCCCAACTCCTTCCCCTTCCTTCTGAGTTTTGAGACAGGATCTCACTCTCTAGTTCAGGCTGACCTGGAGATCACTATGTAGTCCAGGCTGGCCTCAAACTGGGTGATCCTCCTGTCTCAGCCTCCAAATGCTGGGATTACAGCCACGTGATGCCGCACCCATCTCTAGATCTCTTTCAATACCCATTACAGTTGTAACTGCTATGCAGTTACACTGTGTCATTCAGGGAAAGAAAGGGCATACTCTCTGTACAGGGG
>JADRCD010221617.1:0-11253 GCA_019843815.1 Montemys delectorum | reverse complement strand
ATGGCAGGCATGGGGAGGGGGGAGGCAACAGGGGTTTGTTCTTGTTGTTTTTGTTTGTTTGTTTGTTTGTTTGTTTGTTTTTTGGAGGGGAAACTGAGAAAGGAGAAATTTACATGTAAATAAAGAAAATATCATAAATAAATAAATAAATAAATAAATAAATAAATAAATAAGGGGTATAAATCTAAAGAGAGGATTTTCAACAAAGGAGTCTTGAATGGCCAAGAAGCACTTCAAGAAATGTTCAAAGTCCTTAGTTATCAGGGAAATGAAAATCAAAATGACTCTGAGATTCCATCTCACACTGGTAAGAATGGCTAAGATCAAAAACTTAAGTGATAACCTGGACCCTTGGAGGCTTTCAGAGACTGAACCATCAATCAATCAAATAGCATACATGGGCTGGACCTAGAGTCTCTGCCCATATGTAGCAGATGTGTAGCTTGGTCTTCATGTGGGTCCCCCAACGACTGGAGTGGGGGCTGTCCATAAACCTGTTGCCTGTCTGTGGATCCCTTTCCCCTACCTGGACTGCCTGTCTGGCCTCAGTGGTAGACTTGATGTGCCATAGTTGGGGTGCACTGAAGTGAGAGGTATAGGAGGGGATATAGGTTGGGGTAGGAGGCCTCCACCCTCTCAGAGAAGAACAGGAGGGGGAAGTGGGGAAAGGACTAGGAGGAGTTCAGGGATTGGGATATAAATTGAATATTAAATAAACAAATGGGAAGAAAATAATGACTTCCAAGATTGACTTGGTTAGAGAGAAACTTTTGTACTTAAAGTGTAGAAGTATTGACAATGTTGAGATAAACTAACTTTTAAATTTGAAATAGCTGCTAGGAGATACTGCAGTATATTTTAAATAATATTTATATCATTATTATATATTGTACAACATATTTAAAAAATATTGCTAGTGTTCCTTTTCTCTGGCACTTAGTCTCCTTGGTATGAAACTTTGAAAATGAAACACATTAGGAAGATTGAAAACCATGCTGTATAACAGAGGTTGCGTCCAATAATCTGCCTGCTTGTCCTATCTGCTACCTGCAGTGTCTACCAAAACAAAGCATACTAGAAGAGAGTAATTCATGGACGAGACAGTTTTATTCCTGCCTCAGCTTGGGAAAACGGAGTACAACCCATATGCAAGCCCCATTTTCAAAGTGTGAGGTAGTCTTAGAAATTTTATGGGGAAAATAGAGGGAAAAACAATCCCAAGCTTAGGTGATTTTTTTTGTTGTTGTTCCCAAGAGAGAGGATCCCTTGAGGTGAGGCAGTTTGCTCTGCCTCTCCTTAAGTCTTTTCAGGCTTAGCTTAACTTGCATCTCTGTTAAAGTAGGAAAGAAAGGCTGTTGGTTAAATCCAAGTGCAGAAAAGTTAGTTTGTCAGGCAACCATAGTGATAGGTGACAGAGTATAGGCCTGGGCTATCTATACATACCAAAGATTAGCTCAGAAAAGCTACTTACTGCTTGAGGACAGAGCTCCTTTATGGATTTATTTTTGTCTTTCCTAAATTTTATTCTACTCTGTAACAATAAAAACAATATCATTCCGAACAGAGTGATGTTATATTTAGATTCTATGTTCATTGGATTACTAAAGCCTTGCCTTTCTTTCCTGCCTTCTTTGATGAAAGACTATAGCATTTTTTTTTTTTTGGTTTTTCTATTTTGTTTGAATATTATTATTTCCTTGGAGTATTGAGACTTGTCTTTTGGAACACTTGGTTAAAGAATTTACTGCTAAGGACTCTGTATATTTAAAACCATGGTGCTGCCTTTTCCTTCTATCCTAACTCACTGAAATGTTACATGAGCTACCTGTAAACGTTTACTGAGAAAGGAAGAAGTGGATTAGTGCATGTGTGCCCATCATATGAAATGTGCTCCTGATTATCTAAGCCTTCAGAAAGCTGGTTTTAAAAACATAAAAGTTGGCGGCTGGGAGGCAGACTCTCAATAAGGCTCCTGGCATTTTCTTTTAAAACATTTGTCAGGGAGGGAAGGAAGGGGAAGGAGAAAGAGAGAGGGATGGGGAGAGGGAAAACTGCAGGTAGCTTTGTTCAAATCTCTTATGAACTGTCTAATAAAAATCTAGCTTCTGTAAATTCTATCTCTGAGGTTCATATTGTCTAAGTTTAACCACTCCTCCTTCAGACGAGCTAAGATCTCTGTAACCTGACTTGTTAATTAGTTCTCATGTGACTGTGATTGTATGTCTTGTTTTCATGTGTGTGTGTATGTGTGTGTGTGTGTATGTGTGTGTGTGTGTGTGTGAGAGAGAGAGAGAGAGAGAGAGAGAGAGAGAGAGAGAGAGAGAGAGAGATTTAGGAGACTAAGGTAGATAGTCAACCAAGTTTGTATATTCTTATTTTTCCAAACTGTGTAAACATCTGGCCACTGTTATCAAAACGGCAACTACTTTAACTTTAATTTCTTAGCTCTTTTTAAAAATGTATGTATTTATTCATTTTACATGGATGGATCTGGTTGCTTATTTTTAAAGTAATCTGTGTGCTTTGTGTGGCATTTGTCTGCTGAAGACAATAGGTATGGATATCCTGTAAATGACTGCTGACAGTCATCTTCTGAAAGAAATTGTTTTAGTCTATGTAATGAACTTAAGACAATATTTTATGTTTTGCTTAAGGCAATAATTTTATGTTTCTACTACAGCATGTTCCACTTTCCTTTGACTGTCGCTCAGGCTTGGTAGACTATGCCAACTCTACTGAGGGTAAAAAGATGCAAGAAAGCCTCATGAGAGCTAGGTCTTGAAGTAGCCTGTGTACAGCCTAAAGGTACCCCAGGAAAAGTGTAGAAGTGAGCATCCAATGTGAAACATGTTTGCACTGTGCCGGTATGAATCTCACAGGGGGAATTCAAATACCATGGGCAGTACACATTGGGCTGTATAAGTCTTCATGACCAGCACAAGCCCAGTGAGATAAAGCACTCACACACAGAAAGTTGCATAATGTGAACTCATTTTTAAAATAGACAAGAAACAATAGAGCCTACAGTTTAGGGTGAGCCTCACCAAGATTCAGGAAAGCTTGCCAAAGTGATAGAATCTTAAGAATATTATGCCTCCTTGCACTTTTGAACAATAGCTAAAGGAACCTGGAGAAAGAGAAAAGATGTAATTATATTATAATCTCAAAAATTAAAAGAAGTACTAAAAGTTACGCATGAGAGAAAGAGAATAAGTCACTGTTATCCATAAGCAGAAAGCAGCTTACCAGGCCTTATACTTTGAGGTGACTTTTGAACAATTTCATTTTTATTCCCACACACACTTTTCAGTGGCTCTTACGGTTTCTATTAAAGAAAATTCAGTAACATCAGGAGCTGAATCTGTCTTTTTTATGATCATATAAATAACAACCATCCAGGGATGGCCATGGCTGTTGTTTTCTCCAAATATTAAATTAGCTGCTGTGAAAGAAAGTAAATTTAGGAGACATGCCTTATTGCTTCTATGAAAACTGGGAAGATGGACAGGAGGGTTGGCTCAACCTGGATTTTCAAAGGTAGAGAAAGAGGGCAGAGCTGGTGCATTGGGACCATCCATGTGAGGTCACGTCCCTGGCTCAGTGTTCTTAGACCGGATTGTTATATTTATATACCAATCTTCAGATCATATATATCTATTATTCTATTACTGAAAATGTATAACAAAGACTCTGAGTGTTGATAAAGAGGTGTGAAAACTGCAGACTTGACATCTTTCATAATTTGTCCCATATTCTGCCACCTCAGTTATTTGGAGTCATAGTCCACTTGATTGCAAGATGGCTATTTTGAAAGCAATCAATACCTGGAGTTAGCCAGAGTCTCTGCCCTTAAATCAGAAATGTCCATGACTCCTCCTTGACCCAAGATAAAAATCTCGATGCTTTAATCCTTCGGTTTGTGCATTCATTAATTCACTCATTTGTCCATTCAATGGTAGTTGAGGGTACCAAATATAGTTTCAGATATATAGATTCAAAAATAATTCTACTAAATGATTTCTGGGCTGAACATTTGCTATTGGAGAACCAATTGGAGGCAGAGGGCTCTTCTCTGAGGAAGACTAATTCTGCTCTCAGTACTCCTTAGTTGCCTATTGTCTAGGGATGGGATCCAGTGAGATTTCCACTTCTGCATTAACATGTCTATTGGTGTCAATATAACCCACAGAGTTTCAGCCAACATAGATACCTAAACAGACACCAATAGAAATACTAAAAATTAATGGAGCTTAAGATTGAGCATCTCTAACAACTCTGCTTCTCTATTGATGTCCCACTGGGATGTAGGTGTTCTCACCCCAGCTTGGGCAGCCCAAATAGTGTAACATGATAGACAGATGAGGAGAGCAATAGAGGTAACATGATATCTAGGGCCACACAGCAAATTTCAGGAGGCAGGCCTCTAGTTTCTCACTCAGGATTCATCCCATAATGACTAATCCTTGCCAAAATTACATTTTGCTTTCAATATAGCTTACACTGTGTCAAAGGTCTGTTTTTTGACAAATAGCTATTCCAGATTCAGACTGGAAATATTCTATTTCAACTGCATCTTAGAGGCTGCAGAGAGTATTTCAAAACTCACTAAGTTTTTCTTAGCACTTCTATTTATGCCATCCTTGTTCAGATCTTGTTTAGGCATATACATATACATGCACATCCACATATACATACACATACACATATATGTATATGTAACTACATGAACTGAGAAGGCTAGATGCATATTAACAACAATTAAAGAAAGATATCAAGAATCTGGGAAAGCAAGGAAAGATATATGAGCAGGATTGGAAAGAGTAAAGGAATTAAGGAAAGTGGATATGTTGTAATTATATATTTTAATAGATGAATTTTAATTGTTTTTAACTCATGTTTTGCCGATACTCTGATCTTGGAGTCTGGAGTAGCATTGAAATGTAAATCAGGAAGCAGCTTCCAAACAGGACTCCAGGTATCACTTATATGAATAAACCCCTGGTAGGTCACCTGATGAACTGGGTGATAAAGATGCTTTACATTCAACCGCCATCAAGGTCCCTGGGGTCATAAGACAAAACAGAAACAGAGAAAGAATTGCTGTTCAACCCAGAGGCCAGCTGCGCTTCCTGCCCCGTTCCCCGCTATAGAGAAGATGCAACAACCATATTGAAAGGAAGGCCTACAGGATAGAACGAGAAGGAGTTACAAAGTTAAGCACTTTCAATCCTCCTGGAAGTGGGCCATGATGCTAAGCTTGCCTAAAGTACCTTCTCCCTGATTTGTATGCAGCAAACATTTCCTTCTTTGACACTCAGTATAAATTAGACTCTCTTTACCTTCTGTCCTCTCCCTTCTTTTTTTGAAGGATTACTGGCTTCTCTTACCTGGGTTCTAATTTTGTTCTTATTAATATAGCTTCTTGGGGCCCCAGAAGAATGCTGTCTACTTGTCTTTGAATTTGGATCCTAAAAGAGTCCCCAGTATGTGGTAAGTCCTAAAATAATATTTGTGGATGTTAGAAGGAAAGAAGATAACTGAAGATTTTGTTTGGAACATTGTGACCTCTTATGATATGCTACAGCATTAGTATTATCTATCTATATGCACCAGGTGATTTACTCTCATGATCCATTTCACTGCTCTGACAACAAATTCTGTAGGTTATTGAACAATTTCTTATTAATAATGTAGTGAGACATCGAGACTATAGTATAAAAAGAAGTCCCCCTAGAAACAAAGTGGAGTCAGATTCAAACCCAGGTCTCCAAACTGGAAAACCTATTTTCTGTTTACTGTACCAGCTTATAGAGTTCCCCCAAAAACATTCTAGCCATATGGAAACCAAAATTTCTTTCCAAACAGCATTTCTGTCACCGGCTGCTTCTGTGACATTCTTTCTGAAAATGTCATGTAAAAGACAAAGTAAGTTGGAATTTTGAATAGCACACCCAAGACAGGTCATGCCTCATGGTTTGCTGATGTACACACAAATGTCCAACTTGACTGATTAAATACCTCCCGAAGGATAAAAAAGTGAACTCACTTGTGGTTTGAATGATAATGGCTTCCACAGCTACATATAGTTGAATGCTTAGTCCCACATAAGTGGAACTATTTGGGAAGGATTAGGAGGTGTAGTTGTATTGGAGTAGGTGTGTCACTAGAGGTGGGTTTTGAGGTTTGAAAAGCTCAAGCTAAGGATTTCCCCTCCTTGCCCCCATGCCTCTCTCTTTCCTGCCTGTGGATTAGATGTTAAGCTCTTAGCTACTGTTCTGCCGCCATGCCAGTCTGTTTTCCATCATGATGGTCATGAACTAACCCTCTAAAACTGTAAGAAAATTCCAATTGAATACTTTTCTTTATAAGAGTTGCCTTGATCACAGTGTTTCTTCACAGAAATTGGATACTGGTTACCACACTATTCTTTGGCCCTGCCAGACTTCCTAAAATATCCTGCATGGTACTCAGTGCTGTAGAAAAGCTAACAAACAGACTTCAGGGAAAAGCTGTAGACTGGGAAATTTTCCTAGGGGAATTCTTTTCATATTGGGAGCATCACATGTTTTTGCTCAATAGGAGAATTCCTCCAGAACTCAGATCAGTGAAGCACCATGCTGTTTCTTTTGAAACTAGCCCTCCAGAATCAGTCACATTTGATATTCTGATTGTTAAAGAGTTTCTCCCTTGATCCTATAAGGCAAAATTGGTAAAGCAAAAGTATTATTTCTTTACTTCACATTTTTTGGCTAAATTGATACTCGTAAAAGTTTTCATCAAATCTCATTCTAATATACCAACTTTTGGAGCTGAACTCACATGACTCAATATATTTGTGTGACCAAAAGCCCTAAAACACATACATTTAGTTATACATGGTCATACAAGTCATACAAGTTCCATGTAGCCTCAGGAATATAACTATAACCACTGTGCCATTAGACAAATGTTGCCTTGTACCTTGTGCTTCCAAACCCATGCCATGTCTAACTTACATTTCATCAATAAGATTCCTCCTCAGATTGTGATGAGCTTCATACAGTCTGACACAGACTGAAAGAACATTGTCATAGAACTTCTACAGTGCCCACAGCTTTGTAAACCTATTCTACTAATGAGCTATCATTGGAAAAAAAATACCTAAGGTAAAACTCTGAAAGATTTTCTTTGTTTCATAATTCATGAAGGTTCAGTTCATGGTTTCATGGCCTTGTTGCTTTGGAGTCTATGGGGAGCTGTGATAGAATACATGGCAGAGACTGAACTTATCTAATAATTAAAAAACAGACATCCAGGAAGAGGTGCCCACTAATCCACTTTCAGGCACACTTTCAATGATCTAAGGAAGATCTCCTACTTCTTAAGGCTTGTACTACCTCCCAATATTGTCAAACTGGGGACTAGGTCTTTAAAAAACCTTCTAGAACCAAATTTTGGCATCAAGTATTCAAATCAGAGATACAGAGAGCATGGCAAGTTCCAAAACATTAGCTACATTTATAAACACTAATCTCTTTCTTTAACAACCCAATATCCACTTCTCCATTGTATAAATTGAAGACTGGGCAAAACCCTATCATAAGACACATGATTTTTGTTAATAAAATATTTACTGTGAGATTTTGGAAATACAATTGCATCTCAATTGTTCGGGCACACTATTACCTGAGCAGTCCAAATTGTATCACAGATCCATACCTTCTCTCAAAGCCTGAGCTTTTCTAAGTAATTGTCATTGATATTTTAATCTTGGATGCTTACTTGATCCCTTATCTTCTAGAAGCATTCTCATGGTCTTATATATTCCCTTAAAAAATATACATTACAGCAGTTTTACAATAATTGTATGCTCATTTTCCAAGACTTCTCTTCCTTTGGCATTTTTCTAGCACTTCCATTTTTTTTTTTTTTTATGTGTTGAGGTTTTGTCTTTTATTGTCTATTTTTTTTTTTAGATTTATTTATTATTATAAATGAGTACACTGTACCTGTCTTCAGACCACCAGAAGAGAGCATCAGATTTCATTACGGGTGGTTTTAAGCCACCATATGGTTGCTGGGATTTGGTTTTTGTTTGTTTGTTTGTTTTTGGGTTTTTTGTTTTTTTAAGATATTTTCTTTATTTACATGTAAATTTCTCCTTTCCCAGGTTCCCCTCCAAAAGCCAAACAAACAAACAAACAAAAACAACAAGAACAAACCCCTTTTGCCTCCCCATGCCTGCCATCCCACTCTCTCCCACTTATTGGCCCTGGCATTCCCCTACACTGGGGCACAAAACCTTCACAAGGCTGAGGTCCTTTCCTCCTATAGATGATCGAATTTGCTATCCTCTATTACACACATGCTGCCAGAACATTCAGTCCCACCATGTACAGTCCTTGGTTGGTGGTTGGGTCCCTGGGAGCTCTGAGGGTACTAGTTAGTAATTGTTGTTCGTCCAAAGGGGCTGCAAAACCTTCAGCTCCATAGATCCTTTCTCTAACTCCTCCATTGGGGACCGTGTACTCAGTTCAATGAATGGTTGTGAGCCTCTACATTTGTATTAGTCAGGTATTGTCAGAGCCTCTCAGGAGATAGCTATATGCTTGTCCTTCCTTCAGTCTCTGCTCCATAGTTAATCTCTGCCACTCCTTCTGTGGGTATTTGGTTCCCCTTTTTAAGAAGGAATGAAATGTCCACCTTTTGGTATTCCTTCTTCTTAAGTTTCTTGTGGTTTGTGGGTTGTTCTTCCTGTATTCCAAACTTCTGGGTTAATAACCACTTATCAGAGAATGCATACCATGTGTGTTCTTTTGTGACTGGGTTACCTCACTCAGGATGATACTCTCCAGATCCATCCATTTCTCTAAGAATTTCATAAATTCATTGTTTTTAATAGCTGAGTAGTACTCCATTGTGTAGATGTACCACACTTTCTGGATCCATTCCTCTGTTGAGGGACATCGGGGTTGTTTCCAGTTTCTGGCTATTATGAATAAGGCTGCTATGAACATGGTGGAGCATGTGTCCTTATTACATGTTGGAGCATCTTTTGGGTACATGCCCAGGAGTGGTATGGCTGGGTCCTCTGGTAGAACTATGTCCAATTTCCGGAGGAACCGCCATACTGATTTCCAGAGTGGTTATACCAGTTTGCAATCCCACCAGCAGTGAAGTAGTGTTCCTCTTTCTCCACAACTTCTCCAGCATCTGCTGTCACCTGAGTCTTTTATCCTAGCCAATCTGACTGGTGTGAGGTGGAATCTCAGAGTTGTTTTGATTTGCATTTCCCTAATGACTAAGGATGTTGAGCATTTCTTTAGGTGCTTCTCAGCCATTTGGTGTTCATCAGTAGAGAATTATTTGTTCAGCTCTATGCCCCATTTTTTAATAGGGTTATTTGGTTCTCTGGAGACTAACTTCTTGAGTTCTTTGTAAACATTGGATATTAGCCCTCTATCAGATATAGGGTTGGTAAAGATCTTTTCCCAATTTGTTGGTTGCTGTTTTGTCCTATTGACAGTGTCTTTTGCCTTACAGAAGCTTTGCAACTTTATGAGGTCCCGTTTGTCAATTCTTGATCTTAGAGCAGAAGCTATTAGCGTCCTCTTCAGGAAATTTTCCCCTGTAGCACTTCCAATTTTTTGGTTAATTCCCATGCTTCTTTTAGTCTCCTTAGTAATGGAATAGCATAGATTTCTAGATCCACAACTTGGCTATCTTCCGAGAATTCTGACATCCCTCCTACAAGTCACCTTCCTAACAAGGGAACCTATAACTCCCCTTGATTAGGATGTCTCTTTCATTTCCTTCTTTCTAGATACAACTGCAGACTGAGCCCAGCCTGGACCTAGACTCATCATACATTCACTTTACTTGCTGGGATAGACTGGGCATATATATATGAACAAGCATCCTTGCTCTGAAATATTTTCCTAACACTTCTCCCATTAGCAGATCATAGCTGTCATGCTCAATGCTTATAACAACAGCAAACACCAACAGCCTTCCTTTACTCTTTCAACCCTCACCATCTTAAACATGTATGGAGGCTCTGCTAAGCCTATACAACTGTTTTCAGCCCACAGGCAAGACAACCAAGGAGTACAACAGAGGAAGGCAATGTTTTGGGAAACTTGGGTCATGATGGATGTAAATAAGAATTTTAAAGCACTCTGATTTCTTCACTTATGAGTAGGACATCTCTAGCATTTATCAGCTTCCTGTTATGTCCGATAGGAACCTACTTCTCTTGGCTTCTTTCCCTTCCTCTTCTGGGATTCCCTCTTTCCCTCAGAACCTTCCTGACTTCACTTCCAAATAAATAACTTGTAATCAAGATCTAGCCTCAGGACCTATATCTGAGGGAACCAGACCGGGATCACCACTGCATATTATATTTCCTACTCCATAAATTGGAGTTGCTCATATCTGAGTTATCCGGGGACACAAAGGCCATATCTGTTTGCTAACTTGACCTTACAATAAATTGTATACTAGCCTGGAAACAAAATCTCTTTGAAAAACTCAGTCTTGCATGAGCAGTGTTAGAGTTCACATTGACTCAGTCCTGAACAGCCCCATGCTCCTTAACATGGGTCAGTTGTTCTCTATTACTGGTTGTCCCCTTAGAAACTATCTTATATACCTGCTCACTGGACCAAGCTGACACTATTCTATTAACCATTCCATGACATAGATGGCACAGAAATTTACTCCATGTAGCAGGTGACTACAATGAAACCAATACCCAACTAATTTTCACAGAGCACCACTTGAGTGGGCTTGCAGATATGAAAGAATACGTTACTTTCAAGATATGGTGCTGGTGAACAGCCTACAAACAGCAAATTGGGCATGCAACCAAATTATTTGTCATCTATAGTATGATAAATAAGTAGGTAGGAAGAACAAATGTATAGAGAATCCAAAATCTTTTCTCCAGTAAATGGGTAGAAAATCATGTTCTGATTGACAATTCAAATAATTTTCTTTTCAACCTCATTCTTATCTGGGACATAAGCCACTGAGACCTCTACCCAGATGTTCCCCAAAACACAGCAGACAAGATGGCTTCTGTTTAGTTACTGTTTTCTTCATTCATATGTAAGTTTCTTGTAACAACAGCATGCATGGACATTGCCAAAATTACAGAGTGGCATCTAGACACTATTGCCTTTTATCAAAATTAAGACTCTTCACCCATTCAACTTCTTGGTCTGCATTTGGCTTCTTCCTGTAGTCAAAATAACCCAAATCTCTCCTTATTTA
>JADRCD010221616.1:0-14568 GCA_019843815.1 Montemys delectorum | reverse complement strand
AAAAGCCCCTGCAGGCACTAGACAGGCACTAGACACACAAAGATAGCTTCATGGGTCCTCAGTACCAGGAGAACCAGAAGCACCTACCAGGAAGCAATGGGCCCGGCCGAGAGAGGGTTCCAGGGAGCCCCAGCAAAAGGAGGGCCTCCCTTGTGTGGTGGTTGCCAAGGGCGACCCAGGTGCTGCACATCAACATTTGAGCCACTCTGACCTAACTCAATAAGTAACAGCCCTGCAAGGCCAAGCTGGAGCCAAACCCAGGCCTGGATTCTCTCTCCCTAGTGCAGGGAAGCTGGGCCAAGCCTCCCCACCAGTATTGTACTGGAGACCAAGTCCCCACAGTGGCAGACAATTGTAGGGTGTTTCCCATCCAAGGCAGGACCTTGAGGGATGGCTGACATTCCCTGGGGGATGTGTTTTCAGTCCGGACCCATACAAATTGCAAAAGTTTGTCATTTCTTAGGACAGGATCTTGCTGAATCTTCCAGGCTGGCCTGGAACCCAGAATCCTACTGCTTCAGCCTTCAAAGTGATTGGAATTACAAGCAGGTGCGACCTGCCAGCCCTGAAGGGTTTGTTTGTCTGTTGTTGTTAGAAAGGGCTTAGCTTCTAGACATTTCTCAAGAGTTACTATCAGTCCTGGTGGGGCCCAAGCCAAGAGCATCACAGAGTTCCTGCAGTGGAGCTTCTGGGAAGAAGGTAAACTGAGACCCTGATCATTTGACTAGTGCAGTAGAACAGACTCCCGAAAGCAACCGGCCCAGCACTGGGGCAGTGAGGCAACCTGTTGCAGGCAGAGTGTGGTCCAGCCGTTATGTCTACGTTTGAGTCTGGAGGCTGTTAAGGAGCTCACTACTGACCTTTTCATAACAGATAATCTAGTAAAGGAAGAAAATGTTTTCTAGCAACCTTATCCCCATGGAGAAAAAAAAAAAAAAAAAAAAAAAAAAACCTCTAAGAAGAGACACCACTGGACATAACCACCCAGAGCTTCTCAGATGGGGTTCTAAAGAGCCTGTGCTGGCTGGCTTTGTGTCAACTTGAAGCTAGGAGCCTTGGTTGAGAAAATGCCTCTGTGAGATCCAGCTGTAAGATATTTTCTCAGGGCTGGCGAGATGGCTCAGCGGGTAAGAGCACTGACTGCTCTTCCGAAGGTCCTGAGTTCAAATCCCAGCAACCACATGGTGGCTCACAACTGCCCATAATGGGATGAGACACCCTCTTCTGGTTCGTCTGAAGACAATATAGTGAATTACGCCGGAGCGAGCAGGGCCGGAACGAGTGGGGCCGGCAGAGATTCTGAGTTCAATCCCCAGCAGCCACACACATGATAGCTCACAGCCATCTGTACAGCTACAGTGTACTCAGACACATTTAAAAAAAAAAAAAAGATATTTTCTCAATTGGTGATCAATGTGAGAGGGCCCAGCTCATGATGGGTGGTGCCATCCCTGGGCTGGTGGTCCTGGGTTCTATAAGAAAGCAGACTCATCAAGCCAAATGGACAAGTCAGTAAGCCTCTGCATCAGCTCCTGCCATGTGAGTTCCTGTCCTGACTTCCTTTGGTGATGAACAGCAACATGGCAAGTGTAAGCTGAATACACCCTTTCCTCTCTAACCTGCTTTTGGGCCGTGGTGTTTCATCACAATAGAAACCCTAACTAAGACAGAACCCAAGGATGCTGATTTGATCCTAAGATGCTGTGGAAGATGGGAAGGGAGTGGGCAGCTTCCTGACCCAACCACAGACCACGCATGGTGGTGCACGCCCAACCCCAGCACGTGAGAGATAGAAGCAGACAGATCTCTTTGAAGCGATCCTGGCATACTCTGGGCTTCCAAGCTGCATAGCGAGACCTTGTCTTAAAAATAAAGCTAAGTAAAAACCAAAGAAACAACCCAGCCAGTTCAGCCTTCCAGATCAGACTCCACTTGAAGAAGAGAGTCCAGAGTTTAAAATGCATCGCAGTGGGTTAGGATGTAGCTCCTGGCAGAGCCTTTCCCTGGTACACAGAGACCCCAAGTTCCATTTCCAGACAGGAAATTAGAAAGCATCATGACAGTCTCAGTTGTCAAGGTGTGGATTAAGAAGCAGGATTAGGAAGGCACACCTTCCTCCTCTGGTGCACTGTGATGGCTTTTCCAGAGAGCTTAGATTAGCAGGGGTCTGACTTACTCACGAATTAATTCCTCCATAGCATTCGAAATACAATGGCATTATAGCAAGGTGGCAAAGCTAGAGGTAGGGGCTTACTAGAGGAGGCAGTTCCCAGAGGGTATGTCCTGGGGGCTATAGCTTGCCCTGATCCTTTCCTACATTACCTTCCCCTCTGTACCCCTAAGAAGTAAAGGAAGCTTTTGCCATGTGCTTCCCTGTCACCATGCTCCATCTATGGGGCCAGATGGTGCATGGAACTCTCTGAAACCATGAGCACAGACTCTCCCCCTCTTTAAGTTGTCTTTCTTGGGCATTTGTTACAGCAGCAAGAGAAAAGCAACTAATACTGAGATGAAAAGAGAAAAACAAAAACCCAGTGAAGCCCCATGAGGGGGAAGGTAGAGTCCCCAGGGCTTGTGGGGGTGCAGCTGCCACAGAGCAGCTAGACTAGGAAACAGCTGTGCACACGCAGGGAGCTCTGAGGCCATATGGGCTCCTCCTTTGTCAGGGCCCAGCCTGGCTGCTCTGTCCATTCCCTGCAGGTACACCCACCAAATGGACCTGTTCACAAACTATAGGTGACACCAACATCTGGTCGCAATCTGAGCCAAGATGAGCATCCCAAAGAGAACATGAGCCTGGCAAGGAGAGGTAGCAGAGACCAAGTGGTGCTAGGGACCAGCATCCTGGGACATAAACATGTTAGGGGAATGCTCATAGCAGCTCATTGCATGTGAAGGTTCCACGTGAGAGATCATCCATAGAGGGCAGTGGGAATCCTGCATGAGAAGGCCTACAATGCCCCTAAAAGAAGGCGTGAAGATTGCTAGCATTCACACTGGACACCCCAGAACTGTGGCAATGCTAAGCAGATGACAACCTTAGTTTAACGCTATAGCACTGTATTAGTCAGGGTTCTCTAGAGTCACAGAACTTATGGGTAGTCTCTCTATAGTAAGGGGATTTGTTAATGACTCACAGTCTGTAGTCCAACTCCCAACAATGGTCAGCAGCAGCTGTGAATGGAAGTCTAAGGATCCAGCAGTTGCTCAGTCCCACAAGGCCCATTGTGGGTGGTGCCACCCCTGGGCTGGTAGTCTTAGGTTTTATAAGAAAGCAAGCTGAACAAGGCAGAGGAAGCAAGCCAGCAAGGAACATCCCTCCACGGCCTCTGCATCAGCTCCTGCTTCCTGACCTGCTTGAGCTCCAGTCCTGACTTCCTTTGGTGAGGAGGAGCAATGTGGAAGTGTGAGCTGAATAAAGCCCCTCCCCCCACCTTGCTTCTTGGTCATGATGTTTGTGCAGGAATAGAAACCCCGACTAAGGCAAGCACCAAGGTCCAGACAGCCGCGTGTCTTAGGCTGGAAAGACAATTCTACTTTTAGCAGAGCAAAGGCCAGGCGCCTCTGCTAGCTCTAGGTGATGGACATCCATCTTGCCTGCCCAGCTTCCTTTTTCAGGTTTAAGTAACCATGTCGTCCTCCTGGAGAAGATAAACTGTCCCCTGCTTCTTCTTCCTTAGGGGTGGACATGACTGAGGAACCTATTAAGATATCCATCACCTTCCTCCATCCACTTCCTGGAGAGTGGCTGGCTAGGCCATGGTGTGTCTTCCCTGGGTTACCTTTCATCACCTTTTGTGACAGTGAGCTGTGGTAACAGTGTAGAAATGAGCAATACTACAGCATCTTGGTGCGTAGTGTCCACGTGGGAAGTGAGTGGAGGGTAGAGATTGCCATGGGAATTGAGCAGTGGATAGGTGGCAGTGAGGGAAGCAAATAGTGCCAATGCTGGTGTGGGAAATCCTGCAGCCATCTTCCCACCTCTCAGAAGCAGCCAGTCTGGAAATGATGCTTAGGAAAGCCAACAGAAGGAGGCAAATATGCCTGAAGATACTGTCAGTCACTGGGTGCAGCCAAGCCTGACTCACTTTTACGGTTCCCAGGTTGCCAGACTCACAGAGTGAGTCCCATTTTTGCTTCAGGTAGTTTGAGCTGGACTCTTATTTGTGATTGAACATGAGCTCTGAGAAAAATCACCTAGGAAGAATTGAGAAGGCAGCAGAACTCATATACATGCTAAATTGACTCAGCTCTGGGGAGAGCTGTCTGCTCCTGCAGCTAACTGTCTTCTGAGGCCTGGCTCAGAGATACCACGGCAGAGATCGCCTTCCTTCCAATCTCCAGTGTTCATTCTTCGGCTGACTTTGCTCATCTGCCGTAGTCATGGGGCCCAAAGAGAGCTCCAGCTCCTGGATACTATGACCTGCTCTCTTCAAATTACACCTATGTCTCCAATGATCACCAAGAGAGATCCTGTCCCAGGCTCATCCATCTCCCAGGTTGTACACTGAAATGGTGTCACCCATTTCTGACCACCCCTCGTCTTCCAGAAAGTGCACCCAGAATGATCATGACAAAGAAACAGGGTTCCTTACAGGATCCTAAACCCTCCTGGCTTATCACACCTGTCAGTCCTTCCCTAAGGAGGAAGGAGCAGGGGCCAGTTTATCTTCTACAGGAGGATGACATGATTACTTACACCTGAAGAAGGAAGCTAGACAGTCAGAATGGATGTCCATCACATACCGACAGCAGAGACCCTGACCTTTGCTTTGCTAAAGGTAGAATTCTCTTCTGAGTCCAAACTGTACAGTCCCAGCACAGGGCTCCACCATCACTGCTTGCTCACTCTCTAAACAGAAAAGCAAATGCTAAATTGCTTAATCCACGAACATGCAAAGTTTGCAAGAAGGAGGCAAAGATGGTAAATAGCAATTCACATAGGAAAAATAAGTAATTTGATAATTAATACACATAGGGAATGAAGTTGCTAACTTATAGACTATGACACTTTAAAAAGCCCAAGAAAGGGCTGGGAAGATGGCTCAGTAAGTAAAAATCACTTACCATGCCAGCATGAGGACCTGAGTTTGAATCCCCAGAATCCACATAAAGGCCAGATACAGAAACGCAATCATCGATAATTTCAGAGCTTCTAAGGAGAAATGGGAGGCAGAGACAGGAGAACTCTCCCCCCAATTTTAGTTACTTATCTCCATGCTACAACGAAACTCCTGTGATGCTTTGAATGAGAACAGCCCCCAAAGGCTCATACATGTGAGGTTGCTCGGTTCTGGTTTGGTGGGACTGTTTGGGAAGGATTAGGAGGCATGGCCTTATTGGACGAGGTGTGTTGTGGTGGGGGTGGAGGGGACATGGATCAGAGGTTTTAAAAACCCATGACATTCCAAATTAGATCTCGATCTCTCTCTTTCTCTGCCTCATACCTGCAGATAAGGATGTAATCTCTCAGCTAGTGCTCCAGAGCCATGCCTGCTTGCCTCCTGCTGCCATGCTTCCAGCCATGATGGTCACAGACTCACCCTCTGAAACTGTAAGTCCCAATAAACTCTTTCTTCTATGAGTTGCCTTGGCCACGGTGCCTTATCACAGTGAAAAAGCTGGACACTAAAATTCTGATAAAAAGCAACTTACAAAAGGAAGGGTTTCTTCTGGCTCACAGTCGAAGGATACAGGCTGCCATTGTAGAGGAGTAACGGCAAGAGCTTGAGGTAGCATGGACCGTGCATCTATGGTCAGGAAGTGGAGAAGGATGAGGGCTACCGTCCAGTTAGCTTTGCTTTCTTTATAATGATCCAAGATCCACGCCCATGGACTAGAGTCATAGGGTTCTTCCCACTTCAACTAAATGAACATATAAATTTATATATTAATAATCTATGTAAATTTATATAAGCTAATCTCATAAGCATGGTCAGAGACTACATCTAAATAATTCTTCCCAGGTGAGCCTGAAGGTATGTCTCCTCAGTGATTCCAAATCCTGCCAAGTTGGCAATCAGAACTCAACATCAAACCCAGGAAGCTCACAGATCCTCTAACCTGGTGTACTAAGGTCCTCTAGCCTGGGATAGTAGAAGTGGAAAGACAAGAGAGACCCTGTTTCTAGCAAGGTGGAAGGTGAGCGAGGTCTGATACCCAAGGCTGTCCCTCAGAGCTCCACATGCATGCCATGGCATGCCTGCACCCACATTCATACATACCAATGAGCGTGCGCACACAAGCTCAAGAGAGCTGAGTGTGGTGGTGCATGCCTGTGATCCCAGCACGAGGGAGGTAGAGGCAGGAGGATTGGGAGTGCAAAAGTCATTCTTTGCTACAGGGTGAGTTCAAAGCTAGCCTGGGCTACATGAGAATCTATCATGTAGAAAGAAAGGAGGAGAGAGATAGAGAGAGAGAGAGAGAGAGAGAGAGAGAGAGAGAGAGAGAGAGAGAGAGAGGAGATAAAAGGAAAGAGGGAAATAAGAACAGCCACAATTGCAAAATGAAAGCATTAGAAGAGACCTTGGTGAAGGCATGTTACAAACAGATGTTTGTGTTACACCTACAGTATTATTCTGTGAATTAGCTGTACCATGTCCTTCTAAGGGGTAGTCTGGGTCAGTGGGACAGTGGTTGGCAGGGCAGGGCTAGAACTGCTGTAGGTGGGGTTGCTCCTCAGGCCAGTGGGTCCAGGGGAATCAAGATGCTGTGTCTTGTGCTGAGCAAGGTCTGTTACTTCTAGGCCTTATTGTCCACTATGTCCTAAAGAGCACCCACTCTAGTTTCAGGTGGTTCTCCACTCAGAATGCTCCATCAGTCCCTGATTCTGCCACCATTCCTCACACTAGAAGAGCAAGTAGGCTTTGTGGTGACAATTTTGGAATTTGGGGTTCTTCTCCTCAAAAAAAAAAAAAAAAAAAACACAGAAAGAGTATTAATCCCAGGTGTAGGATGTGGGGCTGCCTCGGATTGTCCACAGCAGCTAACTATGATTTGCCTCATGCTCTGGCAGGGGTCATGATTTTGCCAGCTGCTGATAGTTTCTGTGACTGACGTTTGGAATTCTGGGGACTTTTCAGAGGCTATGTAAATGCTAGGGCCTCAGAAGGTGGGTTGTTGGTTAGTCGCTGTTGGTCACAGTCTAAGTGATTGTGCATGAAGAAGAAACAAGAATTAGATGTCCTGGTGGCAAAGATCAAACTTGCCCCAAGGAATTCGATATCCCTCCTCAGCAATAAGAAATCTAATGATAGAGTTGCCCCCTCCCCCAACTCCTGTCTTCATTCAGAGGTCTCTTTCCTTTCCTCCCTATCCTTTTTTTCTCTCTTATGCAGTATTAGGGGTTAAAGCGGTGGAAGAAAAGGGGTGGAGAAGGGAGGAAGAAGGAAGAACCCACAAAGCAGCTGAAGACCAGCTACAAGGTCTCATGTAGCATATACTTCCTAAATAAGTACTGATGCCTGCCTGGAGCGTTAGGCTTAGGACAGTGGAACAGCCTTTGTTTCGGAGTGGAAGTGGTCAGTTAGTGCTGTCCACCGTGGGTGCCCGGGGAGAGCGTGGCGCCTGCGTACCACATGCTTCCCATGTTTTCTGCCACACATTTTACTCCTCACCGAGGGGGCCAAGTGAGAGCTTGCCTTCAGATCTAATATGTCCGAGGCCTTTCTCCTTACAGATCACACAAACCACATCACGGATATTTTCTTCCTGCCTTGGTTACCCATCAGAGTTAGAAGCCTGACTCTAGTAAAATGTATTAAACACTATGGCCTGAATGTGTGTGTGTGTGTGTGTGTGTGTGTGTGTGTATTGTGAGATTTAGTTAATCTCTATTTTTTCTGATCTTATTTTTATGGGCTTCTATTTAATTTCATAAGCTCACAGAAACAAATAATATAAATGTGTCTGTGCACATACTATTATTTATATACACAGGTCTGGTATATAGCACCAACTTTATCTTATTTTTTTATAAATACATATTTGTATATTTCTTATATATGACACGTGGAGAAACAAGTATTCTCTGGGCATTCTCATTTTTTACGTGCAACATGATGGGGTCCTGAGTACACAGATATATTGATGGATAATGGGAAAAATAGCAAAACAGAAGGCACAGTCTTTTCCTGAAAATGTCAGGGTACAGTTGAGCCCTCAGAAGAATAGGTTACCAGCAATCAGAGGCCAGGCTATTCATGAGGAGCTTGTCAGCAACTCTACTGGGAGCGGGAGAAGACCCACATAGCCACCGCTCCCTGCCCAGCCACTCTGAGGTTTTATCAACCCTCTCTAACACAGCCTGCCCCCACTCCTTCCACTCAGCAGCAGCAAATTAAATGCAGAGGTTGGTGGCTGTGCATCCGCACCAGCTCCGTGCACAGGGCTGACAATTAGTATTGGAGGCAACATTCTAGAAAGACAACAGCATTGGGCCATGAATAATGAGACAGCAAACTATACGGTCTCCGTGTAAATGCTGCAGGAATTCTAAGCGGAAAGAGCCTCCGACCTGCATCTGTGTTCAGACTGCCCCTGTCCCCCTCTGATGTCTGAGAGCAGCCTCAGACTGGAGAACTCCTGCGCTTTGCTTCTCCCAGCGAGAGAGGAAACCCCAGCTAAGATCAATCATACTGCTCAGGACCAGAGACTTGGCCCCCAGCATGAAGAGCTCGGTCCTGGCAGCTCTCTGACCCCGATGTACCCACAGAAAGGGTGCCACAGCATGTGGCCCCTGTGGGCCAGCTGAAAGAGGAGGATGAGCCAGGGCAGGAAGCAGCAGGGCAGTGTGAGCAGGTGCCCCTCACACAGCCTCCCACAGACTTCACAGCCAGTTCCAATCCCCTTCAGTCCCCAGTTATAAGCCTATTTATTCCAAGATCACCAGGGCTCTGCATTTCAAACAGTAGGCAAAAAGGAGACAATGGCTAGACTGTAGGCCTTTTCAATAAAATTTTCAGGAGGACACACAGGCCAGGCCTTTCTTTTCTGGGGTAACTAACAATTCACAAAGGTAGCCAGACTTTCTAGAATCTTACCTGCCCAGTAAAGGGCTAAAAAGAGGAAAAGGGGAGAGGGAAGGTTGTGTCTGCGAATAGATTCAAGTGACAGAACCTTGTGTAGTTAGTCCCTCAGAGCAAGACTAATGGAAATGGTGAGTTAATCAAGTAGGGGTAAGGGGGAACCTTTTACAATAAGGTAACAAGGCATCCTGTCTGATGGCCCAACCACCACCTGGCATGGCCTCAGAAGCTCTGACTTTACACCGTGACCACTCAGCCCCCTCAGGCCATACCCAGGCCAAGTTAGCACATCTAACTCCCTCCCTTATTTTTTTTTTAAAGATTTATTTATTTATTTATATGTATATGAGTACACTTTAGTTGTACAGATAGTTGTGAGCCTTCATGTGGTTTTTGGGAATTGCATTTAGGACCTCTGCTCGCTTCAGTCAACTCTATTCGCTTAGTCCCTGCCCGCTCTGGCCCAAAGATTTATTTATTATTATAAATAAGTACACTGTAGCTGCCTTCAGACACACCAGAAGAGGGCATCAGATCTCATTACAGGTGGTTGTGAGCCACCATGTGGTTGCAGGAATTTGAACTCAGGACCTTCAGAAGAGCAGTCAGTGCTCTTACCCACTGAGCCATCTCGCCAGCCCCAGTCCCTCCCTTAATAACCTGGGAAATTGTGGGGTGACAGTGGGTGCTAGGGTACAGCTCAGTGGTAGCACTTATGAGCCAGCATGAAGCCCTGGGTTAGATAGATCTGGAGCAAAAATGAGGGACTGAGGGGGATGGGTTGACACTGAGCCATATGTTCAGCCATGAGAAACAGGGTCTGCAGGGTTAAAAGAGAAGGGAGCCAATCCAGAGATGAAGCAGACAGGAAGAAGACACTGGGCTTCCCTCTAGACCACATGCCCCATTCAGTCCTCAGTGGTCTGGGTGGGCAGAGCAACCTCAGCTTTGTGAGTTGTTCCAGTGCCTGGAATCTTCTTTTTGTACAATCGTCACCATTTAGAACCAGCCAGGGCCAGCCACAGGTGCCCAGCAGCCTGTTTCATATGACAGGCTGTTCCCTGCTACCCCTGCAACCCAGAGGGAAGATGACCTGAGGGTGTTCAGACCAGCACCAGGGGGAGCAAAGGATTTGTGCACCAGGCCGGCTGCCAGGCAAGTCTGTCTCCACTAGCAAGGTGACCTTGAACACCAAACCTTCTGAAATGCAGCTCATTGTGTTGGGGCTGCAGCTGACTCCCCACATCCTCCTCTGCACCCCTGCAGCCGGTTTTCCTAGTCACTGTCTCAATGAGCTTCCCAAATGGCGGGTCCCATCACGCAGCCACGGGCTTGAAATCGCCCTGTGGCTCCCTATTGCTGTTTGTGTAAAACCAAACATTTCCTTTAACATCACCTTCCTCCCTTGGGCCTTCAGGGACCCTGATACAATCTCATTCACCTAATTATCTCTGTTAATTTTTTTTGTTTTGTTTTGTTTTTAGCACCATTACGGAGATACAATTCACAAATCATAAAACTCGCCTGTTTAAAGTTTACAGCCCAGTGGGTTTCTGCACAGTCACGGAGCTGTGCAACTGTCTCCAGTGTTGGATTTCAGGACATTTTCAGCGCCCCAGAAAGAAAGCATTAGCAGTCATTTCAGTCTCCCTTCTCAGCCTCTGGAAAAGGCTGATCTACTTTCTGTCTTGTGGATTTGCATATGCTGGGTGCTGCATATAAATGGAGTCATACAATACATGACCTTTTTATTCTTCTTTCATTTTTTTTTCCTATTCTAATCTTTATGACTTCTCTCCTTTGCTTGCTTTGGGTTTAGATTTCTGTTCCTTTCAGTAGAAGATTATTGACCTGAGGCCTTTCCTCTTTTTTAAAATAGACATCCACAACTATATATTCTGTAAGCCTTAAAGATTTCTTCATTTTTAATTGTGTGTGTGTGTGTGTGTGTGTGTGTGTGTGTGTGTGTGTGTGTGTGTACACGCGCAGATGCCCAGGGAGGCCAGAGGCATCTGATCCCCTGGAGCAGGAGTTACAGGCAGATGTGAGCTGCCTGGCATGGGTACTGGGAACTGAACCCCCGTCCTGTGGAAGAGCAGCTAGTGCTCTCAACTGCTGAGCCGTCTCTCCAGCCTTCCATAAGCTTTAAAATGTTACACTTTCTTTTTTATTTGTCTCAAAGCACTTTCTAATTTCACTTGGGAAGTTCTTCTTTTAGTATTGGAGGAAATTACTTTCTACATATTTGCGAATTCTCCCAATTTCCTGTAGCTCTGGAGTTCTAACTTACATTCCAGCATAGCTAAAGAACATATGACTTCAATCCCTTTAAATTTATTGAGACATGTTTTCCAGTCTCACATGTAGTTGCTCCTGGGACAACGCCCCATGTACACTTACGAGGACCTAGCTGCTGTCGGGCGGTGTTGGGGGACCTTACCCATGACCAGTCCCCATGACCACATGGCCTTCTGGGTTTTGTGCAAAATGGGGGACTCCCTTTCTCAGCAGGGCTTCCCTGTCTCTGCTTGCCTTTGTCTGGAGAGTGCCCCTGAACATTGGTGGCTGGCCTTGTCTCAAAAGTGACCTTGTTCAGAGCTCTCTGCAAGGCTGCATAATTCAGCACACAGGCCCCACTCTGGCTACTTCCCCCATGATAATTAGGTGCTGTTCTATAACTAATCTGCCCTTCCTCCTCCCTTGACGCCATGACTAATTAGCCCTTTCCACCCTGGCCCCTAAAAGAGCCCTTAGATACCCCATCTCTAAAACAAGAAAGTAGCCCCGCCTCCATGGAGAGGTCATTCTGTTGCTCTCTGCCTCAGTCCTTTTTCTCCCCTCAGGCTGTTGGCTACCAGCCTAAGGGGAGAAAGGGAGGGCCTTGAGGTGGAGTACTTTATAGATGTGTGTTAAGCCTCATTGGTTTATAATGTCATGTCTTTTATTTCCTTAGGGAGCCTCTGCCTACATATGCATTCATCATTGCAAATGAGACCTGGAATCTAAGAATGGTGACATGGATTGCAACCCCAAGGCCGCCCAGTGCCACACAACAAGACCTAGTTCCAAAAACTAATCCCACCTTTAATCCCAGCACTCTGAAGCCAGAAGCAAGTGGATCTCTGTGAGTTTGAGTCCAACCTGATCTACCCAGGGTGTTCCAGGCCAGTGAAGGCTACCTAGTAAAACCCTACTTCAAAATTAAAATAAAATAAATAATTAGAAATAAATAAAGCAAAAGTCCTGGAAGTCTGCAACTATCATTGTTGAATCCCAGTTTCTCCCATCATTGCTGCTAGTTTTGCTCTCTGGAGTTTGGGGGGGGTCTGTTACTGGGTAAATATATTTTTAATTGTTATCATTTCCTGATGGATTGGCTTTTTAGCATCTTAAATGTCCTTATTCGTTTCAGTAACAGTGTGTGTATACACATATCCCTGTACGTACACGGGGAGTACAAGAGGAGGACATCAGGTACCTACCTCTCCTGTTCTCCTGTTTCTACCCTTGAGGCTGAAGGTCTCTTGCTGAGCCTGATGCTCCATCTAGGAGAAGATGTAAGGGCAGGAAATTCCCAAGATCCCCCTTTCTCTGCCACCTGGCCCTTGAGTTATAGGCACGCATGGCCATACCCTGTCTTTACATGGGTTCTAGGGAGTGAACTCAAGCCCCCATCTTTGCACCGCAAGCATGCCCACTTCCTAGGACATTGTCCCTCTAGGAAACCATCCTTGTCCCCCTCCCACCTGCCACAGTGCTGGTGCGCTGTGATGATTTCCTAACAGTGACTGGGAAGACTGTCCGCCTGCTCTGAGCTGCATGGCCCGTGGACTGGAGTCAGTCATTGTGACTGATGTACATGGAATCTGAAAGGCAGTATCCCACTGTACAAGCATCTTCTATTGTGGGGTGTATTTTGTTAGTATTATCAACATATACAGAAGAGGTTATATTCTCAATATGCTGTATTTTTTAAGCAGCTTGCTTCTTACCTGTTTGTGCACAGAAAGCCTAAGCCCAATTTTGGAGGCTTTTTAATCTGGGGGCTTTGCCTTTGTTGTATTACAGTGCGGGGGTGAAGCTAAGAGTACCATGCATGCTGTTACATACAAGCTATGTCCTTACTGTGTGGAGAATTATGTGCTTGGAGGTAACAAACTGACAGAGACACATCCTTTATTGTGATGTGATGGGCTAAGGATTTTTATATAGCACCTGGACTTAACTTTCTTTACAGAAACTTTTTCCCATAACTATTATTAGAACAAAAATATGCTTGAAAAATTATTACACCAAGTTGCCTTCTGTTTTTTCCTAGTATGTAAAACATTTTTGTAAATAAATGATAGAAAAGTAAAAAAAACAAAAAACAAAAAACAAAAAACACACACAAAAAAAACCATGTTCCTAGGCACTGGTTTTGTCTTAAAGTCTATTTATTCTATCTGATATCTTACAGCTATTTCCACTCTCCTTTACATGTATTGTATATGTGCGTGTGCACGTACATGTGTGGATGTGCGCGTACACATGGAGATGCGCGTATCCATGGTATGCATGTGGAAGTTGGGTAAAGGACATCTCTCAGGAATTGTTCCTCTTCCTCCAGTGGACGATGAACTGAGGTGATCAGGCTTTGAGGCAAGTGCTTTTATCAGTGGCTGTCTAACTGGGCCCCTTGTGTTAATATTTTTAACATAACTTTTCATTAATCATTAATCTTTTATTATATTTTAAGCTAATTCCTAACTGGCTACCTCAGAGATTATAATTACAGATTATAAGGTAATTACAGTGTGTGTGTGTGTGTGTGTGTGTGTGTGTGTGAGTGTGATGGTGGTGGTGGTGGTAGGGATCAAACCCAGTGCTGTACATGGCAAATTCTCTATCACTGAACCACATTCCCAGCCCACTCAATTAATAGTTTAATTTAAAACCACACAGCTTAGATTAACGCTGACTTTAGTCTCAATAAAGTACAAAAGCTCTGCTCTACTACACAGTCATGTGTTCCACAAGGACCACATGCAGCTGCGGTCCCCTAAAACTGCGTCCCCTAGTAAGAGCATAGCCATCTCAGCTTGTGTACACTCTATGCTGTCACACAGTGATAAACTGTCAAGTGTGATCCTCTCAGAGCCTGTGCCTACTAAGTGAAATGTGACTCAGCTTTCTTCCCTCCTCTCTCCTCTGGTCCATTACTGTCATATTAATTATTTTTGTGTGGCATAAGCCTATTAGCAGTTTAATAATTACTTCTTTAAACAGTGGTCTTACTAATCAGAAGAATTATAAACAAAATGTACTTATGCCTTACGAGGTGCTCTTTAATTCTCACGTGGACTTGAGTCACTCTTTTATAGTATGGCTCTAGGATTCATTTTAGAATTTCTTAGAATGTCTAAGATTTTCTTAGAATGTCTAGTAATGACAAATTTTACCATTTTTTTTTTTTAAATTTAAGGATAGGGTTTTTCTGTGTAGCCTTGACTGTCCTGGAACTGGTTCTGTAGACCAGGCTGTCCTGAACTCATAGAGATCC